>VXBU01003851.1:14908-49794 GCA_013400315.1 Bombycilla garrulus
TCATTACAGAGAAAAATCTGTATCACAAAACTGCTTACTACTGCTTTTAACAGGTGTACACTTGTCAGGACAGGTGGGCAACAACCCTGCAAAAATCTAATTTGTGCTTTCACTAAGAAAATGAAAATTTTTCATTACTTCTAACATTAATCTGAAGATACAAGTCTCACCATGGCAAACAGATGACTAAGCAGCCACCATTTATCTTAATTAAAGTTCGTCTTAATCAAGGTACTGTCTTGTGAGATATAATGCTACTTAAGACTAAGATTCTTGCATAGTTGCATGGTTCCCAGAGGACACATCTATCAAGCTAAATGTATAACTACAGCTTAGTCCTGCTAAAAACATAAAGAAAGGAAGCAAAGAAATGCAAAAATTAATGAAAGCCAGCATAGATAGTTTCTTATCCATTGCTTAACTCCTTCATATAGCTACTATGCTACATTGCAAAGTAGTTTTTTACCTCACTGATATATGTACCGTATATTTTCAAGGGCCTTTCCCAAATAAGAACTCCTAAATTCAATTAAATAATTGCTGAATTCTTCAAAGAAAAAAGAACAGAATTTGATCCATCCTAAAGATTTTGGTAAAACTGGAATTTTTAAATTATTTTGAAACCTTACTTCTCCATTCATGTAGAAGTACATTCAAAAAGTAGGAAGTAAGGTCATACTGAAAGAGAAGACATTTCACTTTCTAAAAAATTTTCTTTTTCATCTGTTCTACTTTGAATCTATAAATTACCTGGTTTTAAGTTCAGAACTCATGAATTCTGTACCAAGAAAAGAGTTTATAGATGATCAGTAGATCCTTTTTCAGAAGGATGAAAACTGGCTTCATTTGTTCAAGAATTTGTTCGAGTTTCAGAACATCACCTGCTTACTAAGGTAAGGGGAAATTATTATTTCCTATTCTACTTTGAATTTCTTTTTTCTTTTGCCTTAGTGCCAGAAATCCATTTAAACTGTGGCATATCTGCACATTCATTCTTTTCAATGAACTGTGTAGTTCAGCCTGTAGAAGAGTGTCCTTGGCTGCATGAGCCTGCACCATGAACCTGGTTACATTGTTGAGAGGTGTTCCTTTGTCTTTACAGGCTCTGGAAACAATGAAGAGAGGATATCACAGAAACACATTTTTCCTAAGGACCAGGGATAGTTAGCAATTCAATAATGAAGTGTTCACCAAACAGCCTGCGTGATTATCAAGAGTTAAAAAAAATAAACTGATGAGATGGGAGCAAGTAAACTCCCACAGAGGTCAAAGCTCTAAAAGAGAAAGAAAATAAGATAAACACCTCAACACTGTGTATCTGTAAGCAGTGGATGTCAAAAGAAAGACGACAATCAGAAAGCACCCGTGCCTCCAATAGAACATTTGGGGCTTCTTAGTGGGTTTTAAACTTTTCATTTATTAAGAATTGAAAATTAATCTTAAAAACTAATAGAGAAGATTGGGGAAGATTAATATGAAAGACTACAGGAGCTGATACTGGGGTTACAGTCTAGAATTAAAAAAAAAAAAAACTTAAAAACAAGCAGGCAACAGATCACTGGTGTGTACACAATTACCCAGCACAAGACAATTGCAATTCAACCTGCAAAAGAACTTCACACCAGAAAGGAAGCTCTGGGCCTAAGCAAAGGTCATAACAAATATTACTCAAAATGCCAACACAAAAGGAGACCTAAAGCTGAAAGAAACACAAAGACAGGTTAAAATCAACCTTTGAAGCTACACCCGTTGGAATAAGTGCAAGCTCATTCTAAATGCTGGCCTGTGACCTGCTGTCATTGCTAGAAAGTAGAGCTGCCTATTTTTTCTGCAACTTTCACTATATTACTGGCCTGGGGCTACAATAGAAAGCAAAGAATAATCAAATAAACCTGACCAAAGTCAACCTATTTTCTTTCCAAAACTGCTCCTCTTTGAAGAATACACATAACTGGATTTACATTTAAAATAATATTTACTCAGATTTGGTCCCTGATTTCCAGAAAGCAGCTAACAGAGACACAGTACCGATAACTTGAGCAATTACAAGGATTTGCAGTTGCCATCATTATCTCCCATTTCACTTCCAGCACTGACCCACTGCTGCAGATATAAAACCAGCTCAATATTAATTTCTGACAGAATCATATTCATCGACAGGTTTTTTCTCCTGTTTCCTTCATTTGGATTTTACAGGCGCAGTAGAGAAACCAGTGTTTCCCATTGAACTGGCTGCTGCTTAAAAGATTTGGAAAGAAAAGAAAGAAAGAAAAGCAGCCACTGCCTGTTTAGGATGAGAAGACAGAGATCAATACTAATTTTTTGGCATTAGAAAAACGAATACAGGGATTACTATTTCCTGGGCTTTCATTTCCAGAAGAAAGGAGAAAGACTCTGAGAACTGCATATATCAGGATAAAAGCCTATATTGTACTGACCAGCAACCATTCCTTTTTTTCTGTGAGTCTGCATAGAGAGAGGTAAAATTATATTACAATGCGGAAACTCAAAACTAACGAAAATTACATTGCCCCTAATTACTACTAATTAGTTAAATAAAAGAGGTGAAAATAGGTGATATTTTATTACTGACTTACTAGGCAAATCTCAAATTCATAGAGCTATGACTTTCAACATGAAAGTCATATCATGAAAATTAATATCATATTGGGACAAATTCTTAGCAAACTTTCTGGATTAGCTGTGCCAAGGACAAGACTGCATAGATAGTTTTCTGTCCTTCATTATATATTAAATAAATCATGAGGTATTGGCACATTTAGTTGATTGACTTATTAAAAGACATGCCATCAGGTTTCCCTCATGAATTCCTAAAGGTTATTGTGCTCAGTGAAAATATTAATTCAGAACTGAAATAAATACAGCAGTAGCATCGGTAGTTCTAAATTAAGTATCTTCTTTAAACTTAAAAAAAATCATTTAAGCCACCCAAATTGTTTAATTTTATCTCATTGCACTAGAATGAGGAAGTTACTGTGAATGTAACTCAATAATATGGAAGCTTTGGGAAGCTGACAGGACCTGGATTTGTCATGGGAAAAGCAGGCTTGGTATTGAGCTCTGTGATGCAAACTAAATTTTACAGCAGGTAAGTGCTGCTACTGCTACGGGGAAGCATAAATAAAAGAGTTTACAAGTTACATGATTTGCAATTCTTCTGAGGCCACAGCAAATATTAATATAGAGACACATTTCAGCTTTTTCATTGTTGGAGATATTGTAGCACTGCTTAGTCTGTAATAACTTCAGCAGCTTTCCCCACAGAGGAGACCATCCTATTACTCAATAGGACTCCCTCTACCACATCAGTACCACTGAACTTTAATACATGTTTTGCTGCCTTGGCAGGGACTCATGAAGAATTTAAAGAGCTGGAAGCTAAGCATTTTTTCCCATGTTTAACACAGGTATTACTATGCAGTAATAGACAATAGCAATAAAAATGGTTATATCCAAAAAATAAGACCTGATCAAGCACAGTCAGCAAGCCCTCAGGCCCTTCAGATAAACTTTACCCTGCAGTGAAATTTGCACCCATTAAACTATTGGTTGGCCCTTTCTCTGTACCAGCCTGGATTAGAGGTGACAGTCTGGAGCAGTGAATGGAATTTCTCTCCTGTTTCTGGGTGCTGTGGTGTTCCACAAACATCAACCAATTCTAAAACAGCAGCACCTAAACTTCACTTTGCAAGGTAGAGACTGGCAGCTGGAAAAATGCCACCACATCAGTCTTATCGTCTAGGAGTAAAACTGATTTGCTGGATTAAAATCTGGTGGAAGGATCCTGGACTCAGCAATTCCTAGCAAACAGTTTTTGCAATTCATCTCTTTGCTGACTGTACAAAAAAGGAGGTCTGATTTCTATAATGCACTTCCATACAATTAAGCATTTGTTAATGCAGCTATGCGTATGCAAATATACAGACATGCAAGCACATAAAAATCTCTAGTGCTCAGAAGACAGGACAGGAAAAAAACAGTTTTTCTTATAACTGGATCTCTTAGATTTCTTAAAATTTAATCATCAAACTCTACAACATCTACTAACTTTATTATCCCTTGTTAAAACAATCACATTTGCATGGCAGTTCTCTTTTGATTAAAACTGTTATAATTTCATTTCCTTCTCAAACACCTTTTAATGTGTAAACAACCCTTCACTCCACCTCAGTGTTTTTCCACAATTTTTCCAGCAGCAGAAGTGAGTCACACAGAGTAGTAAATTCTAACCTTGTCTCTAGCTCAGTCTTTCATTCATCAGCCTCCAACAAATCCTTTAATGCTTGCCCTCACCTTAACCGTATCAAAAGCAGTGTTGGAGGTGCTCACAATGTTTTCCACAGAAAGGCTTTAATTAGACACCCTCTCTAAGAGCTGGAATCAATTTTATTTTGTTGTATAGAAAAGGAAACACATCAATCAGTGATCAAAATTTAAAATAAATGTGCCCAGGGCCTTTGCCCAAGTTTTAGTTCAAGCAGTTTTCAAGTGCTGTAGAGAAGCTCTAGCTTGGTTTCTGCTGGGGGTTCAGTTTCTTTCTTTTTTTACTTATAGAATTTTTTCCCATAGGTTGCTAGGAAACTTACTACAGGGTTCTTATTGATACTTAAGAAAAACAAAAGAAATGGTCAAGGTCGGGAGATGAGTGAAGCATCTGGCTACACTTCCTTTTTCTCTGGGAGCTTTTCTCTGAGAGGAGAGATACCGTGAGATTTGGGGCAGGTAAAGAACTGGGCTGGGGGCAGCTGCTAGCGCTCTCTCTCTGGGCTTTGGAGGACGGTCAGAGCTGCAGCTTGGGGAAAGGAATTCGCTGCCACTGCCATAACCCAGCCCAGAGCTGCCTTTCTCCTGCTGCTGAGCCTCACACCCCCGGCACCCGGAACCCCATTAATTTCAAAATTTTAATAATTCAGAGGGGAGGGGTTTACATTTTCCACTCCAAGGAAGGCCCTTCCCTTCTTCAGCAGACACCTGTCTTTCAAACCAAGACAGTTTCACAGGTACTTTTTTATAAAAAGGTGAAACTCTTGGTGATGTGCAGCTGGCTTGAAATTGTCAGTCCCAAGGACTGAAAATCATGACCCTGTTTCTACAAAATCAGAGAAGTAAACAGAAAAAAAGCAAATTCAAACTCAGATCATGTCCCTTTTTGACAGCTCTATTTTTGTTACAGATTAGCCTGTTTGTGAACACCAGAGAATGTCCTTAATGCCTTTAGTATAGTATTACTTGGTACTTTTAAACTTTTATGTGCAACATGTTAAGGCTGAGATTTCTTTTATTATATAACTGAATGCTAAGGAGTTTTGTACAACATCTCAGCACCTGGAAAACATTACCTTTTTAATAGTGAACATTGCCAAAATCTGTACTACCTCACCAAAGTGGACCTATGCCTGTTCTCTAAACCGTGTAGAAAGTATTCCAAAACCCACTGGAGTCATGGCTGCAGTACTATGATGCCCTCGGAGTAACATGGCAATTGCAGACCTGGGCAGTTTCAGGTCATCCATCTAGACTCAAACACCAGAATCAGCATCCAGGCAGCTGTAACTGAGCTCCTGCTACACTATGCAAGTTTTGGCCGAAGTTCTGGGCACTGTGGAGGTGTTTCTTGGGATACTGCACTTGCATGAGTCTCTTTCATAATTTATATTAATGCTTAAGGCACAGAATGGCAGCAGTGAATCTGATTAAAGAGAACTGAGACCTTAGGGGGGTGAAAAGCAAAGAGAAGGTATCTGGAAAAAGATAGGATATATAATTATGCAAAACCTGAAAATAAGTTTTAAAATTCTATGCAGAAATTGTCTACCTTGAAAATAGAGCAGAAAAAGAGCATTAACTAATCTATTATTCCAATTGACTTTGGAAATATTTAATGGAAGCAATGGATAAACATTACTGGGAATCATGATGCATTCCAAAAGCAACAAAACATTAGGAGATGATCAAAATGCAATTAAAGCCAACCTTTTTGAGAGATTTTTCAATGTCATGAAACAGCATGATAACATTATTAAGCTTGTTTCTTTTTAGACATTTTAGGAATATTTAATATCTTTTTCTTCAGCATGGTCAGTGAACTATTTAATATCAGTTATGAAAAGATATCTTAAATATGTTTCCTATTTTTATATAGAAGATTATATATATAGGTAATTGACTGTTTCCTATTTTTATATAGAAGATATATATAGGTCACGATGCCTTGTTACAGTATGAATAAAGTAGGATGTCTCCAAGATTTATAACAAATGTCTTAATGAGTAGATCAAATCATAGAACAGTATATCTAGTTCTTTCAAGATAAAGTTGTGGAGATAAAAAAGAAACTCCATTATAATCAGAGGTATCACTAGACTATGAAACCAAAGAACCAACAGCTAGGCAGTAAAAATCTCCATTTGTTGCAGAGATTGATCCATTCTGCACATATCAGGTCTACTATAACGTTACTGCTTTGCCAATAGAAGGCCTAGACCAGCAGAAGATGAAGCTTCTGGCCACTTTCCACTTCTGGAAGAGGAAAAAGAATAAAAGTGTCATGTTGTCCTGGATCGCATGTAGCAGATACAGCAAAGTGAACAAACATGGTTTAAAACAAAGCCTGCTGCAGGGGAAGAACTGACATCAGAATCCTAATCATTCTCTCATCAAAATCGTGTCCCTGCTGAATCCATTGTAAACTGGATGAACCATTAAATACAACTCATCATGCTCTACTTACAAATTTGAAATATTATTGAAAACTTACTTTGTTTTGGCTTTTTTTGTTTGTTTTTTTTTTTACAAAGAATATCTTTTAAGTTAAGGGTAGATAGCTTTTGCAAATTGATTCATTTAGCCACCTGAAAGTTAAAGTTGATTTTTGTAGGGAGGAAGAAAGAGAAAAAAAAAAAAGGAAGAGAGCAGAGAAGAGGACTCATAACTAAAAAACATTAGTAACCTGAGCCCAGTGAAAAGACCTGCTTCAGGGATATTGACTTTACTGAGTGTACTGTGCTGGCAACATAAAAATGACAACTATGTATTTACCAATTTATTTCCTACTGAAAACAAGCACCATCCTTAGCTTCCAAACTCAATCTACCTTAGAGTGTTCATGGAAGTATTTCTGTCTGTTCATCCATTTCTTACCTCCCATCCCATAAATTCTGATATTTGGTTCATTTCAATCAATTTCAAAAGGAGGCAGCAGGAGGGCACGAGTTATCACAACATATTTCATAATGGAGTGGGGAGAACTTAGGTGGTTTTTTTTTCCCAGAAGGCGCGGGATTCAGCTACAATATTTTTATATTCTCGTGACCTTTCAGTTAGCCAGTCATAAAATGCACTGCTAATTACACTACAAGTATTTTGGGGCCAACCACGGCATTCACTGCCACTTATCATGGAACTACTCAAGGAACAAGAGAAATACATGAGTATCATACCAGCACTTAAAGCTGAAAAGATCTGGAAAGATAATGTTATGGGAGGAGGAGAGGTTTGTGAGAGACAGTTGTTTGCTGCAGTAGACATAAATAGACACAAAGTACCAAAACCATTGTTTAAACAGAATACTGCACAGGCAGTATGATGGCACCAATACAGTTTCCACACCAGCTTCCCTTGGAAATTCTTTCAGTTCACTTCAATATAGAAGAATTTATATTTTTAACGGACAATAGGAGAAATATTTGTTTCCTCTAAAATCTACCATAAATTTAGATGATTCTGAAAAAAGTATAAACCACAAATTGGTTATTGCCCACATCTGATTTTCTTCAGGGTTGACATCCTTTACCCATACCCTGTCATATAGGATTGGAAGTAAGCTTTTCTTATGCTCGTCAAGGGACAGAGTTTGCTGGGAAGCTCCCATCTTCTGTCTAACCCTAGAGTCGTAAAATGGCACATCAGCCATTTCATGGTATTTCCTCCCATCTGTGTCACGATGGTTGCAATCCAGAACAAAATGCGGTCGTTACAACTTGCCCTTAAAGATGGATACTTAACAGAGCTGACTTCCACCAGACAAGTATGAGAGACAGAAAGGCATTTCCTGATAAAAAAACCCCTCCAAAATAAATCTTAAGGTCTCCAGCAACAACCATAACTCACATAAAGTTATATAAATAAAATTCCCAGCAAAATACCCTTTGAAAACAAGAAACTTGGCATTCATTGCTTTCCCTTCTTTTCCCCTGTACCCTGGCCACAGCTTGCAAAGCTACTTCCCCGCTAAATACATTTTATGTGCTCAGGAGCATCCTCAGGCAGTGCCACTATCCTGGCACTAAACTGCTTTCTCTGCAAACTCTCTGATGCTTTAAGGGGAGTGGACTATTTCCAAACTGCTTTTTGGAAGCAACCGCTGTCAATGCACACCCTCATGTGGCACCTGAGAACCATCTGCAAGCCTGTGGGTCAAAACTGAGGCAAGACTGGTCCAACAATTTATCAACATGACAGTCAAGTTCCAGTGCCTGGAACATTTCAGTGTTTAATTTCCTCTTGTTTATGTAGCCTAAATTTTAATTAGCCTGGCTCAGGTCCACATTCTTTTACAAAGACAAGTTTTATTCCTAAGTTGTTATGTTTAACAGTTAAACAAATGCCTTGAGAAATACATTAAATAAATAAACTTGATGACAGTACAAATGTCACAAATCCATTTTAAGTAAAAATCAATATACAAAGGGGAAATCTTTCATGCTGCCCTTTCATTTCCTTGTATTGCCTTAGACTTATGCTCTATAATTTCATGAGAATTAATTTCTTGTACTGGGGCCCTCCACTGTAGGCTTCATCCCACTGATGGCCTATTGATAAATAGCCACTCCTGAATACATGGTTTTACTGAAGGTACTGAGTAATTTCAAGACTAAATACTGTATTACCAAGTGCCAATGTAATTTTTATAATTCAGTAGAGAAAGTTTAGGACATGAATAGTATAATTATTAAACCTAACTTCCCTACTGCTGGCTGGTCTACTAGCTTTGGAAAACTGGAACATCAAAAAAGTAGCAGGAATGGAAAGTTATGCAGGACTTCAACAAGACCTTTAGATAATTGAGAAACTTATTTCCCATTCTCTAGAAAATAGGAAGACTGATATGTATTGTGTAGTAGTATTGCACAAGCATTTGTGTTCTCTCCACTGTGGTTAGGAAAATGAAACAAACTAAAGATACTAAGGATCCACTATTCCAGATAAAATTTTTGTGTTGAAGGTTTCAGAAAATTGAAATGTCAAATTATTTTAATATAAAGTAAGCACAAAATAAATTTATTCTGAAAAAACAAAAGGGCTCATTTTCCAAATGGGAAAATAGTCAGGATCTAGAGAAAAAAAATTAATTTCAGTAATTTATACTTTTAATAACTCCCTCCCAATTTATCAAAAACTATCAGACTCTAAGTTATTAATACTGTTAATCTATCAAGTGCCATATATCAATAGTCAAATATAAATTAGTATTTGGGAAAAAGTATGTTATTTTTTACACAGTCAAAGAGTGAAAAAAAATGAAGTAGATGATTGCATCCATGAGCATAAAACTGCAGAAGAATAAGCAAGGAAAGTGCACAGGGCTTACAAATATACAACTTATATTTCTTAAATAACGCTCTAGTGAGAGAGCTATAACATACACAAAATATTACTCACATTTTCTAGATCATGATATGGGAACATATTCTAATTTGAAATAGTATATTCCACTAGGACAATGCTAACAGTAGTTAGTCTCACCACACTCCCCGAATGTGCAACCTTTTATATCTTTATTGCTACTGGTATTGGTTAACCTCAATACAAATTCACTATACAAACACTTTTTTTTTTTTCCTTAGGAAATTGATATTCACCTCATTAAGTGTGAATTCTGTTCATTCTCTCTCAGGGTGTAGAACAATTCTTAACTGAAATCAATTAAGTTCATTCAATGCGCAAAGCAGAATAATACGTGTTTTCAAGATTTTGACGAAGTCTATATCAATCTTTTTGGCTTAAACAATCTTGTCACTGATTTAAGATAGTATTTCCTGGGGTGTCTTATATCTGCACCTTCTTGTATTTCTTAAACTTTAGAAATAACAATTTAGATTTTCCTTTCTGTTATGTACAGTGCAAGGCATAAACCAGATCAGAGGTTTGCTTGACTTGTACCAACTATTTACAGGTTTAAATTGATACTTGTGAATTCATTTTCCTGAAACACAAGTCTCAGCTACAGAACATTCTGCTTTTTTAAAATAAGCCACATGTAATGCCATAAAGTTCTTTGATGTAAATCACATTAACCACCAGGCTATACATAAGGAATACATTCTAGATCTGAGCACATTTACTTCCTTTGGTATAGAGGGGTATATCACATGAGGGGAAAAGATGAAACCATTTACATTACCAGAAAACCTCCACCCTGAATCACAAAGTTAATTTTAGAAATCTGCAGATGATCCTATGCCATCATGTCTACAAACGCAATATCTCTGGTGACAAAGTCAAGATCACAGCTTAACATAACACAAAGTTCCTGGAGACTTCTGTTCACATTTAATTTAGTGTTTACTTTGTGCTCTCTATAAATGGGAAAAAGAAATAAAAAACCTCAAACCTGGAGGCAAGAATAAAAATATAAATATACAGTATAGTCAATATAGTATAGTATCATTTGCACAGATATAAAAGATAAACTAATTTTAAAATAATTTGAATCTGCTAAAACATCATTTTAACATAACTATGAAGAATGCATTACAGAACCAGAGTTCTAGCTGCAAAAAGATGAAAAAAATCAACCAAAAACCCCAACATGGTTGTAGTCATCAAACTTTGAGCTTTTAAAACTTTAAAACAAATATTTTACATATAGGCACTTTTCATACTGTTTTCATTTGAGTCCTAGACAAAAAACCCTAAATTCTGTTTGAAAAAAATTGAACTGTGACAAAAACCCATGCAGCCTATATAAAAAACTTCAGATTTGTGCTTAACATACTTTTTTTTTATGTTTTTTTATGATGCAACCAAACTCCACCATGCATTTCAGAAACATTCCTGTAGAAAACCATTGAAATTCTATACCCACAGTAAATTTCCACTATACCCGAATTTATACCTTTATGGTTAAGCATTTAATCAAATATGTTTATGATGGCTTCTAACAAGTTTCAGAAATTATGCCATTGCATGAACATTTTATATACAACACCTGTATTCCATGAGGTTTGGAGATGTATCTGCTTTCCTTATTGACAACAAACTAGCTATAACTACAGCTGGCAATGCAAGGACTCTTTTCTTCCTATCATCTCACAAACAGCATCCTCCACCGAGTTCTGATTGTAGAATCTGTTACCACTAGCAATGCTGATCGATGGAACTGAGAGGCAGCATCAGCCTCGGATCCTTGCTGAATTTGATAAGTGAGAAAACATTCTAAGTAAAAAAAAAAAAAAANGAATTGTCAAATTATTTTAATATAAAGTAAGCACAAAATAAATTTATTCTGAAAAAAACAAAATTGGAAGAAATTATTCAGTTTGCCTCACATACTGCTGAAATAGAATCTCTTCATAGAGGAAATTTGTAAATGTTTCTGCCAGTCAACACAGAATTGAAGACAATTCCAAACTTGACATACACAAAGAATTAACTTTGAACTTGTATTTACTAAGTTATACATTCTAGGGGTGATTTTTGTCACAAAATTTTACATCATTTTTTACATATTTTTACATACTAGCAAAGTAGAACAAGGTATATAGAAGTGTAAGTTAATGCAAATCCGTCAGAAATTATTATTGTTTCATACTTTCTTGCTATGAAGCCCCTTGACACCAGCTCCAATATCCTTCCCACATCAAGTATAAATACAGGAACCCTCAGTATACTGTATCTTTCAAGCACAATCTGAAAGGCAGCCTTTGATTTTGAAATGTCATAGCAAAGCACCTTCTCCAGTGTAACATGAGAGTTACAGAAGCCACAGTTCTGCAGCAGAAGTTAATGCCATTAAATCAGCTGAAAGATAGACAGGCAGGCCATAGTGAGAGGTTTTTATCATCTGTGGATGGCTTAACACTTAAACAGGAGTTTGAGGCCAGTAATTATTATTACAGTAACCAAAGTCATGAACCTGGTCTTGAAACAGCATGGTCAAGAGAATCTCAATTTACTCTTACATGACTGTGTCCTTGAAATGCTTTATAAACTTACATTAAAAAATGGGTTAGTATGACTTTCAGAGCCTTGACTGGTATTTCTTTGCCTTGCTAAGGTAACTTCCCCATCTGGCCATCCCAGATCCACACTGGTAGTCACTCTAATACTACCCGAGATGGGATGGAAGTCCTTCCACAGCAACACATCCCACACCCACAGAGTCACACCAGGTGGCCTTACTGGCTCAATCCTAGGCTTTCTATAGCAGAGTCTCAATGTCCAGATCCTTACTTGGTGAAATGACTACTTAATGGAATAACAGCTTGAGCTGGTACCTCCAAGGAGGGGCTCTGAACAAAGCAAACTGGGCTTTTGTACCCTCACAGTTCAGAGGTGCCAAAGTCTGGGGTCTCTGGCTCCTGCTGCGTCCCTGAGTGTCCCATCACCTGTCTGGCCCGCAGGTCCCTGTTGTGCAAAGGGTCAGCACCAGGCTGCAGCCTCTCAGCCTCTCGGGGCATCACCCAGAGCTCAGCCCCTGCTGCCTGCACCACACGGGTTCCTCAGCAGCTGTGTGGTGGTGTCACAGACCCAGGTCTCTGCTTGATGCCCAAGGCAGGATGACACTAATCCTCTCAGGGCTCTAAGTGCTTTTTGTTAGCCTCGGGTACATATGCTGCTATGTAAAATAGGGGTTTCTTAAAATTTTTCTCTATTCTTTTGAACCATAATTCAAGAGTGCGTCAAAATCAGACAAAACACAAGTAAACGACGCTTTCTCTTCTCGTTCTAATTTATAATAGGTACTATAAAAAAATTAGTCACTTTCAGAAGCATTCCAGAAACCTGGCTTCAATGTTTATGTTTTTGGGGCTCAGCATGTACAATTCTTGCTTTATTTTTGACTCATAACTGTAGCTTCTTGTTGGCATTCTAAATCAAAGCATTCTCTTTGCTCATTAGTTACATTTCTTTTGCTGATTATATTTCTCTGTAATAAAAATATGGTCCTTCTCTACAGTATTAAATTGATCATAACCACTTTCTATCTGCTAGATATAACTCAAAAATGACCTTTTCCCCTAGCTTTCAGGGCCTGATTAATATTTTGCTACCCTTCTGTTCTTCGGTTTTCCTATTTCACAAAGGCAAAAAATACTTTATTACTGGATAGCGCCTTTCCCACTGATGGAAGATTCCTCTGTCCCCCTAAATGCATCATTACTGAAAGAATCCCTGAAGACACCAAGCAATCCTCTGAGATATAAAAGTTCATTCAGTTATAATCACATAACTGATGCGTTTCAGCAACAGATGGATTTGCTACCACGCGAGGAGGCAGGAGTTTCACGAAAAATTACAGTTTGTCATATGATTGCACATATGCTTGAGCCTATGCTTAGACTAGCCTAACACTCACTGCTTGCATTTGCAGCCTCAACCAAAGGAAATTGCTGAGGCTAGAGGACTACAGTGGTTCAAAAACAACTCGACAGGCAGACAAAGCACAGTCTCTTAAAGAGAAAGAAACTACCTTTGGTTCCATAATAGTTGAGCTACAAATCACTAAATCACTAGGTGCTGGGAGAGTGATTTAGGGCAGTATCATTATATGCTTGTTCTCTAGGTATCAACTATTAGCCAAAGGATACAGGCTAGATAATGATTTGTCTGAATCAAAGCTGTTGATCTTCTTATTTTCTGAGATTTGTTTCCTGAAAGCTCAGCCATAATCCAAGTCCTTAGAGACTATGTATGATATCCTTTGAATAGAAACTGTTCCAGAAGGTACAGTCTGGAAACAGAAAATCCACGTAACTATCCTTGCGTTCAGAATTTAAAGCATTCACAACACATATCCACTGTTTCAAATCTTCTTTCGATTCCATAAGTATTAATAGCATGCTTTATAAAGTGTTTTATTATAAGACTGGAAATGCTATTTATGCTGAGGCCATGGCAGTGTTAGAAGACTGGAAAATTATTCAACGTAAGAGTTGCTTTTGCTTTTCCATAGAGAACCTAAGATTGGTTATAAGTATAGGGAAATTAAGAATTCCTTGTTCTGTTTTACACAAAAGATTCAGAGAGGAGGAAGTTAAGCATTCAAATGGCCAGTACCTCAGGGTAGCAAAGCTGCCTATTTGACATGCTCTAGCCAGATGCTTAAAACGGCAAAGAACGAGATTATCAACTCTTAGGGGCAACTAGAAGAAGATACAGAAATTATCACTGAGGTTCCTTCAGACATGGCAGAAAACCATGGGCAATAATGTGTTCCATGCATGGGAATCAGAGATATGTGGGGCAGGGAGAGAAAAGATCAAGCACCAACCCATAGACTACTAATGTGGCAGCATAAAAGTATATTACAATGTTACAGTAAGTGTTCTACTTACTGTCAGCACAGAAAAGCTCCTGGAGATTATGGGATATAGGCTTTGTGGTAAAGGAGGTCAGGAAAATGGTTAGGCTTGATGATCCTAAAGGTCACTTTCAACCTAAATGATTCTGTTTTTATGAAAAATAGTAAACAAAAAAATAAAGGAAAAATCTTCCTACATATGTAGAAGTCATCCATGATATTTGACAGACTCAAGACTTATCATCCAGAATGCTCAGGGAAAACAAAAAAAAAGAGCCCAAACACTTTCACTTCCTGTTCTAACACTGAAGTTGTATTTCACAACTTTCTGTCATGTCATTTCAGTGCATATTCTTTGAGGACAGAAATCTTTTCCCCATCTTTTCTCCCCATGAAAAGTTACTTAAGCGTATTTCACTGAAATTGACAAAAATCCTGTAGGGAAGAAAATGACATTTTCTGACAGTTCTTGAACACTGCAAAAGGTAAATATCATTAGTGAGACCATGGAGGAAAACTGCACACAGTGAGAGGTACATTTTGGAAAAAGGAGGTACCTTTTGTAAAAAATAAAATTGAATGTCATATTTAAAAAGAAAATCATGTCTCTTAAAGGACACAAGAAATTCATTAAGTTCCTGAAATTTTTCAAGAGGTGTTTACTTCTTCCCCGTTTTGCTAAAGCATTACAAAAACTCCCTGCAGTTTCAGTTAGTTCTCAGACACGCTGACACACATCATAATCTCAGAGTGTTCCCTGCACTAAAGGCTCACTCACACATTTTGATTGTTTCAGCTGACATTTTGAATAAAGTTTTTACTAAAGTGCTTCTTTTTAAAAAATAGGAAAGGCAAACATTGATGTGATTGGAAATGACAGAGTTATATAAAACCCGACTCTGTATGGCTGCTCTCAACCTGTGGTGGGGGCATCACACAGGATTGTGGCATGTAAATCTGCTCGAGGAGTAACAGCAGCTGCTACATAAAACTTTCCAGAAAAACATAAATGTAGTGAGTATGGGTGATCAAAAGGTAGCAGAAATTAGAAACTAAGCATTTTCCCAGAAAACATGCTATAGCCTCACATTACAGAAATGGTATACACTGGAACTTGTGTCAGAAACGCAACAGGAATGCAACATTTCAACAGAACACAGCAGGAATGAACTCAGAGGAAACAGACCCAGGCAGCAGTGTGCTGTATTCTGATCTCAGCTAAACACAATTCATTACACAATAATGGCTCTGTTGACCACTTTCCCCCTAGATTCCTGCAAAACTGTCATGTCTCAGTCACTCTACATGGAACTTACACAGCTGATTCTTGTGTCACACTCATTCCTAGCAGAGTATGGAGTCATTTTCTCCTTCATAATTCCACTTATTTGACATGGTTTAACTCCAGACAGCAGTTAGGTACCCTGCAGCATTTCAATAACTCCCCTATCTCAGTGGGATAGGGAGGAGAATAAGAAAAAACCTCATGGGTGGAGACATGAACAATTTCATATAACTCAGAAAAAGTAATAATGATAATAATGAAAAAAAAATCAACTCCAAGAAGAATAAAAAGGTGCACAATAAAATTACAAATATATTATAATTTATGGTTTTTTTTATGGAATCAGAGAAAAAGTCTTGATATTTCATATAGCATGTTCTCTTTAATTTACTTGCTTTTTTTGACTCAGTTTCTATGAGGCTAACATGAAGGTATATTCTCTGTTTTGGATGACACGCTTTGTTATTATTTATTTTTGCTCTGTCCTTGATTTTTTTTAGCCCATTTTTCCCTAACTCTTGTTTTTGAGAAGTACAAGGAAACAGAGAACTCACTCAGACAATTCCCTAACCCCACTCTCTTATGCTTTAAGGGTTATTAGGAAATTGTTTCATGTGTGGCATAGCTCAGGTTCATTTTCACATGTTGGGGAAGGGGCATTAGATCTAAACAGTTTGATCTATAAAACACCAGAGCATTCAATACTGACATAAGAGAAGATGCACTGAGTACTTCTTTCAGTAAATTTAGCATAAAGCTATAAGCATAATGCTCCCAAGACACTAGATGGAGCAGAGATGGGGGATAAGGATGTTTATGCTGAATAAAATTGTACAAAGTCCATGCAGCCCTAGCCCATTACTCTTCCTTATCCCATTATTACTCCTCTCTCAAAAAATGGTACACACTGTTCACTATCTTTAAATTACCATGTTCTGAGCACATCAGTTTATTTCTTGCTCACAATGACACATAATATATGAAAGTATTAGTGTTACAACTTCAGATATCAATTCTCCTTGAGATATCAATTCTCTTTTCATCCAAGAGCCAACTGTGGCCAGTGTGAATGGAAGATAGCATTTAGTGAAATGTACTGCTGAAGGCTCTTAGTAACGTTGTCCTTTTATCTATATTTTATTTTGACACAGGCGCCAAAAACAAAGGGATTATATATTTAAAGAAATAAAAGACAACCTTCAGATATACTAAGTCAGAAAGTCTCAAACAAAACCTAGTGGAATTCATTTGTGCTTTCAATTTCACCAGAGTGCAATGTAAACAACCATAGGAACCACACAGCCAACTTTCAAATTAAATACTGCAATGAATAATTTATATTTTTAAACAAGGATTAGAAGTTCCATTCAGTTGCAGAATATCAGGGGTAGCTTTAATAATTTACATGCTTTCCAAAGGTGAATAAAATGCCCTCCTGAACAAAAATCAAAATAATGTAAATATTTTCTTTGTTAAAACGATTGTGATTGACAAAACAAAGGGCCACTGTCATAAAATTGAATGCATATTCTGTGGGAGATAGGCAGAGAAATTCAATAATCTTCAAAGTAGAAGACACTGTATGCAATTCCTACGCTCACCAAGAGGAATATGGAAAATAAAGCCCATTTTCAACAGGCAAAATCTGCACATAATTTCTGACCTTTACTGAAAATCTTGGAGTTCTACTACCTAATGTTTTGTGTGTGTGCAGGAGACGACATTGTTCCCTCACAGCAACTGAGAAAGAACTCTGGGTCAAATGTTCTCAGTATTACCAGGGTTGTCTCTGACCTTGCAGAAAGATGTTAAATACACAAGATACACAGTCTGAGAAGCACCATCACCTGGCTAAAAGGAACACACTCTGACTTGAGAGGACCGATTTAAACTAGAGCCACCTCACTGGAGTTTTTGCAGGCAAACTGGCTGCCTTTGCTGTAATTCGCAGCCTGTGTTCTTTGCAGCCCTAATAAATATTCTCCCGCTATCTTTATCCTGAACATGTGTACCCTGAGAAAAAGGGCAAGGAATATTGTACATGATGAAATAGACTCCACTTCTCTGGAGAACTCGATGCAATCACAGCATGAGTAATCTACATCTTTAATGCTCAGGCAACATTAGAGGTAAAATTTAATGCAAGTCAAATGTCCAGTGCTGCAGACATAGTTCATAAATCAAATGCACATTCTCCTTTGATTTTAATTTCCCCAAGAAGTAGTAGTAAAGAAGATGGCTGCTTTCTTCAAACACATAACAGAATCATTATTTGCAAGGAAATATTCTAAACCAGACAGTTTGTAATTTTTGTTTAGCACTTTCAAGAACAGTCAAGTATTAATCTCTGCTCACTGTAACACTCATACTAGTTAGATCTCACATATATGAATGGAACAGTTTCATTTCAACCAAACATTTTATCATAGACCCACTGTGACAGCAAGTGCAATGGCAGGAAAAAAAACTAAATAATTTCAAAAGCAGGTGACAGTAATGATCAAAGTGAGAGCCCAAATCCAGTCAAAATAAAATTTCTTTGGATTAAACAATAGTTATCTCCAACTTGAATCTAAACAGACAAGATAAATGGAGTAGAATTTAAAAAATGCAGAAATGAAAGGTGTAAAACAAGTTTCTTAGGAAAGCACCAGTAAATGAACACAAATACATTGAATCTGAGCCTGGTACATTACAAAACTCCCTGTGCTAAGAGACCCAGTTACAAAGCAGAAATACTTAGCAAGAAATCTCAAGTATAAAGACAACTATTTTTAAATAAGTAACAGGCAAAAACCTGTCTGATGCATTTTCACTACTGAGGGAAATATCTTCAAATTTTGAATGCAACACTAAAACAGAAAGTAATTTTTTGAGGGTTCAGCTCAGAAGTGTTACAGAACACCAAGTCCAGTAGAAAGGATATCTTTATGGCTTTTAGAGATCATTCTCGTTCAGTTTAGTATACCTGCTGGTAATTACCTTGGAAGAATTTGTTCTCCTAGGATGGTCTGGAGACAGGAAAGAGACAGGAAGATTTTGAAACATATTTTATTTCCTGTGGATAGATACACATTAGTTTCACCAAAGAATTAAGGTCCAGGTGTTTCTAATGTTTCACTGTCTTCCAGTTTTGTTTATTTTCCAAACAAGGCTGCAGGAGAGTTGTTTAAATTAGCTGCCAAACTACTGAACTAAGCCATTCTGAAATGCTGTAGGCACCTGCAATTTTGCTTAGGCATCTAAATAATAGTAGGACTCAGTACTGCAGTGTACTGAGGCACTTTGTTCCCACTCATCTTTATCGAGGTCTATCAAATCTTATCATAAACAGAAATAACACTTAATTCTCATATCCCCACACAGAGCTTTTCCTCAACCCTAAAATGATGAATCAGCATTCAGAGAACTGATAAAGTTCAAGAATGAACATCAGGACAACAAAAACCCTGCTGAGTGTGTACACATGAAGTGACACAGGCAAAAACAGAAACTCCAAACATCTCCATATCACCAATATCATCAATAATGTTTGATAGGTGGAGGGGTTTTACCACTTTCCTTGCCTTGATTTCACTTTATCCATCCTTACACATATGGCCTCTTAAACTTCCTCCTGAGGAGCAATTCTTTTTAGACAAAACATATCTGTACGATGCCAAGAAGTTAAATTATAGCAGGATCAAAAATTTCTGTCATTGACAGAAAAAAACCCAACACAGAACTATTAGACATTTCATTTTGTATAAGTGCATGCAACTTGCAGTCTTCCTCAAACGAGAACATGTCCTTATTTACTCTCATTTTTCACATAGGTCTTTTATTTATTCCATATTTTCTTCAATATTAAACTCCACTGCTCTGCCCATTAAATTAGGATCCTATCTTGTGAACTATCAGATAGCTCCTTTTTTATGCTATCCCATTTCCCTCTCATTTCAAGCCCATAGTATATTAATTACTGCAAGTTTTTGTGAAGACATCTTAAATAACATTTTATCACTTTTATTCACACCAAAATATTTAATGGATTTAATTATTACACCACAAGTTGTAATACGGCATGATGAGCTGCAATTCCTAAGATGCAATGCAGAGTATCCTCTACTATTCCTGATATTCTGAAGAAGTTTCACAGCTCTTGTGAATTAGTAGAATGCTATACAAGGCAGGAAAACTATAATAATTTACATCTACTAATATATAAGATATTAATTATGGGGGGGAAACCCAAAAACTCCCTTTTTTTTTTTGTTTCAATTTGGGTAGCAGAACCCATTGTATCTTTAATATACCAAGAAATCTTAGCTTTCCACAGTGTTACTACGAAATTTTTCTGGCTGTCCAGAATTCTTAAAACATAGAAATATTCTGTAAGAACAGTAATATTGCAGTTGTTTTCAACTGGATGAGAAGGATCAAGCAGTTTTCAGAAGTAATACATTCACTAGTGTAAAAAATGAGATGAGGGTGGTCAGACTGAGGGGAGACAAATTGCTTAATATGCTTTCAGAATCCTCTGCTATGAGATCAGGGCACGGTACCACTACCAAGTCTTTCAAATACAGTAATTTCATCTTGGAAAAATCTGACTGCTGTCTTGAAAATGGCAAAATGGGAGGGTAGATAAAGCTCACACGATTCCACTCAGTCCAAAATTTTGTTGAAAAACCTAATTAAGCTTGTCCTACTGGGCTGCAATTATTTTGAGTAGTCAATCTCCTGTCTGGATCATTTCCAGCTCAATATATATAAAACATTCGCTTAAGTAAAAAGCTCTCATTTCTCCAGGGAAAGTATTCTTGTTTCAAGTTATAAGACTTTTTATTATTATTTTTAACAGAATAACATTGTCAGCTTTTCTTTTTTTTTTTTTAAACTGCAATAATATACACAGACTGCTAAATGAAAATGGAAGGGAAAACCTATCCTGCAAGGATCATTCATCCCAGTAAAAGCTCCAGAAAATTGCAGAAGATAAAATATCCTTCCAAGGCCCCTTCTCACTGGGGGATTGTCCAACTTTTTCTTCAGCTCTGAGCTGTGAACAAGTACAGGCAAAGCTGCTGTGGGACAAGACATACATTTTCTCATGCTAGAAGACAGGCTGACCTCCTGCATTAACTCTGAAAATTCACCATATTTATCAAAAGGTGATAGTAACAAGAGAATTTCAAATTTATGTTTGTATATGTAACACCATTTTCTATTTCTAAAAAATCATTCTGATGCAGTAGGGAAAGAAAAGATACCAAGATACACAACAGGATCCATTTATCAGATTTTATCTAAGGGATACACATGAAAAATGCTTACAGACAAATTACAACCAATAAATTCTTAAAAAAAGCCCCCTAAATTAGTCTTTGTGAGTTACAAGCAAATGCTACATTGCTCAAGCTGATGGTTATCACATACAAATCCTTAGGCCCACAAGGACAGAGAAGACATTTATTCAGGAACTGGGCAACTTCCAAGTATGCACATCAGAGAATTTCCTACAGAGAGAAAATAGCAGCACTGCACATTTCTCCACTTGTGAAGAACTGTCAACAAAGCAGGAAAAAAATAGTGATCAAGGAAAACGTGCTTGTTACTTTAAAGTTTACCAAGGAAGCAGATACTAGCGACCTGGCACCACTGAAACCATCCTCTTCATTTCTCACTACCTTTCTCTTGCTTAACTTATTTTCAGGAGATGAATGAACATGAAGGTGAATATTGCCATACGATTCATGGATGCACAAGGAGAAAACAGTACATGGATTTACAGAAGACAATACAAAGAAAGGTACTTGGTGTAAGCACTGTCATTTCCCCTCATCCCTTAAGTCCCTGTGTTCAGCTGCATGCAGAGAGGAGAGGGAAGCCTCTGGGTCATGCACCTCATCTTCCTGTGGAGCGTGTCCCAGGGCAGCCAGGGCATCATTCCAGTAGTCTCTGTGTCTCTCTTTCCTACTTCCTAGTCTACTCACCTCCTCCTGGAGCTCTGCCACTAAGTGGAAGAGTTCCTCTACTTGGGTGCAGCTCCCACAGCTCCCATTACTGCAGCCATCCCTACAGGCATAGGAGAAGGGCCCCTCTACAGCCTGGCAGCTGCCTGTCAGCTTGCTCCCGCTGAACCTTTCTCCTGGCACCTGTGTCAGCCATGGTGGGTGCAGAGCTTAGAGAGGCCATGACCTTCTGCTGTTCCCTGAGCACTGCATCCTGGTCAGGCTGGCTGGCAGAGCTGCAGGTCCTTCCTGCACACCCTGCTGTGCCAGCTGCTGCACAAACTGCCCTCGCATCTGCTGTTTGCCGCCCTGTTTGTGATGCTCCTGGCTGCTAATGCTCCCTAAGGCCTTCTCTCTGGTGTGGAGGGGGAGGCCTGGTCACCACTGCTCCGTTCATCCTCAGCACTGGTGAGGCTGCACCTCAAACAGCCTGGTTTTGAGCACTTCGCTACAAGTCAGACATTGAAGCGCTGAAGAGTGTCCAAAAAAGACCCTCCCAAACACAGTCAAAGAGCAATGGAGCTGCTGAAGGGACTGGAGAAGAAGGAACTCAAGCACATGAAACACTGCAGGAGGAATATCAGTCTACCTTGCTTGTAACTAACATTAAAATCAACTTGAGTCAGAATAATCAATGTACTTTCTGATGCCAGAATTTGTTTCATGCACCACTGGTTTTGAAATGTATATGGTAAAGCGCCGAACACTGGACGGTTAAATCTGGGAATATAAAGCAGCTTTGTGCATTTTACTGGAGATAAGGACTTATAAATTTTATTCTGCTTTACAATTTCATGGGGAAAAGACTGACCACAATTTGAAAAGCAGACAATCAATACAGGAGATATCTGAATAATGGATTTTTAAATTTATCCCACAGGTGCTATTTTGAGGACCATGATGGAATTCAAATTTTTCCATAAAATATTTATCAAATGTATTTCTTTTTTTTTTACTTTGTTAAAGATCAAGTTCCCCAAAGCCTGTACTGCTACAGATGCAATTACTCATCATTATAATAATTATACAAGACAATTTAGCATAAATTATAGAACCTGGCCCTTGCTTTTTAGTGATAAGTGCAATTTTTACCTCTAGCTAATTTACATGAGAACAATTTTCAAGCAAATATATGTTTCAAGTATTCAACAGATTTGCATACGAATGATCCCACTTAAGGGCTACAGGCATTATGAACTGAGGCTGCTCCACTGCAAAAATACTTTGACAGTGTCCAAAGAACACAGCAAACACTTGGCTGCTGATCTTCCTTACTGCAACGAGAATAACTAATGAAAATATCAAAGGCTGCCATGAAAAGAAAAGAACCACGTTTGGAGACAGTAACAGGAAAAAAAGACGACTGAAGAACTAATATTTGCTTCACATTAGCATGTGACCAACAGAAAAACAGTTAGTTTTAATTACACAGATAGAAACCACCAGATCCTAGCATTTCACAGCTAATTCCCAAACACTGGAGATATGTGGAACCATCATTATAGTTCTTTATACTCCATATAAATGAAATTTAATAATGTAAATGAATAAGGACTTTCAAAGCTATTACATAGCAGTACATTTTCAATGGTATAATGTATAGGCACGGGCTTCTCATGCTGAAGTTCACTATATAAAATTCTCCTGGAGCATTGCTTTACTATTACTGCTTCACTGAGGTGAAATGAAAGAGAAATTTCCCCTGTAAATTTTAATTTATCACAAGCTGTCTGGAATCTGTAATCCCACGTTAACCTAGATATCTTCTAGGCCCTCATCTTACATTAACCTCATCAGCCTTTATCAGCATTTCAAATATCTTAACTTTCAGAAATGCTGAGACAAGATTTTGGATAAGAATCTCCCAATAAAGTGCTTCAAGTCTCGTGTGTTATCAGATGTTTCTGATGAGGAAAAATATTAAGGACACTCTACCTGCTTACAGCATTTCCCCAAGACCCTAAAGTCTGAACACCACTTGAAGCAATATGCACCCTGCATTTCCCACTCACTGTATCTCATGATCCCTTTTAATATCCTAGGGAGGACAAGCCACCAATTTCAGACAATTTATCTGAAAATGAAAATGTGTGTTGCTGACTTGCTTATTATCTCTACATTTTCTTCCCCTAGTCAATCACTCCAAAAGTATTTATTTTCTTGACAGCTACTTTTGGAAAGGCATTTGACATCAACTTGCATCTGAAATCCTCGAGGGAAAGGATGAAGTTATAAATAAAATACATGGATCAACATAGGAAACATATGCACCAGCTATGTTATACACTGATTGCTCTAGAGATCAAATCTTTGAAATTAAACTGGCATAATGGAAATGTAACTCAATGAAGATACACATAATTTAACTTTGAGCATAAGAGTCCCAAGGGTAGGAAAATTAACGACATAATTTCAGTTAGTTAAAATGTATTCTCTCCATGGAAAACTGCTTTTTAAATTACTTCTTTCTTTCTTTCTCATAAGGAACATCCAGCCAGAAGTCCCCTTTCTTTTCTTACTATTAATGTTAGCTTTTGGGCAGAACTTGTATTTCTGATCTTGGAGTGATTCTCTGTTACTCTGCTAAATTCTGTGATGCAAAGCCTTTATCATTTAGGCAACACAATTCCTTTTTTAATTTTTCATTTTGAAATGCCTTTGAGTTTACCTGAATAAAACTTAAGAACGGACTTTAGGATTATACTTATTGAATTTGCTCGACATTCTTTTAAAAAAGAGAAGCGTTGAAAAGTTCAATGCAAATATAGCTGTGAAAAACATTCTCAAAAAAAAAAAACTTCTCAAAAAAATTTAAGTGAAGGAGGCAATCAAAATGACAGACTGCAAGACAAATCCTACATTTAGTATATTTGTACAAATGCCTGTGACTTCTATAACAGTGCTGCAATGCCCTGATAGCCTTTGTTATACCCCATAAATGCCAAAGTCTACCTATTTACCAGAGGTAAAGTGTCACCGTACCACTGATATTTATTCCTTGAATATCACAATTGTAATGAGAACAGATGAATAAGAGCACAAAACCTGCCTGGCCAGAAAATGCCTGGGCAGAATTTTAAACCCTGGCATGCTTAACACTGTTGAACAAACCACATACTGCACTGCTTAAAACCGGTGGCAGAAGTTCTGTTTAGGCTGCTAACAGCAAGTTCCCAGCAGCATCCTGATTTGTTCCAAACTGTTCCAGCTAATTGCTTTGCAAATCAAATCAGATTTTTTTTTTTTGACACTAACCATATGATATCAATAAACAAATTGTAGAAATAGGAATAAATATGTGAATTCTACAGGTGGCCTGTCAAGGCAGACCTCATGCATAAACTACTGCTTTAATTCTGCCATAAGAAATAGTAAAATAGAGCACAGTAACGAGATTCATCTATCTTGGAGGTACCGCCAAAGTTAAGCTGGCCTATGCACTGCATCAAAACTCTTCCATAAAGTAAAAAAAAAAAAAATGATGTGTCATTGTCATAGAAGCCCTCATTCTGACAGGAACAATTGTATGAGGATCAAGAAGGTGAAGTGCCAAGTCCTGTACTTCACTCACAACAACCCCATGATCTCTGGGGCAGAGCTGCCCAATGGAAGAGAACCTGGAGGTGCTGGCTGACTGTGGCTGAACACGAGCCGGTGTGTGTCCAGCTGGCCAAGAAGGCCAATGGCATCCTGGCAGTATCAGCGATGGTGTGGCCAGGGTAGTGACCATCCCTCATACTCAGCACTGGTGAGGGCCTGCCCTCAATCCTGAGTTCAGCTGTGGGCGCCTCAGTACAAGAAAGGCATTGAGATCCTGGAACAACTCCAGAAAAGGGCAATGGGGCTGGTGTAGGGTCTGGAGCACAATGATACCAATTGTGCTTCTTCTCATGAGAAGCATCTGAGGGAGCTGGGCTTGTTTAGGCTGGAGGAAATGAGGTCCAGGGAAGACCTTAAGGGTTTCTACAACTGCCTGAAAGAAGGTAGTAGCCAGGTGGGGACTGGTCTCTGGGATTTGACATTGCAACATTACTGCCAGCTGGAATAGTTTCAGCCTCATTGTATGGGAGCACAAGATGGAAACAGAATTTTTGAATTATATTGTTTTCCTGTAAATTAGCTCCAAAACCTTCAAAGATGTCATTCTAAGCAACAGTGAGTGCCAAAGACTCAGTTCTGGCAGCACCTCCACAGTAACAATACCTTCAGTCTGTTGCAATAGGCAAAACCAGCTCTGTGGCATAGAATTCCTCAAATTTCCAACTTTTATTGCAAGGGTTAACATGAAACAGGTATTATCCAGTTATGTTGTGAATAATGTTCTTTTAAGAAAATGTAACAATTTTCTCAAAACACAGTCAAATTACCTGAGCTCTCCCCTCAACTTATGAAAAATAAATGTTTCTCAGAAGCATTCTTTTCCTGCAAAAGACAGTGTAACAATATACAGTTATTACTACCATATTATACTTAAACATTTTTATTTTAATCACAAGACTTTTAGACATTTGCTTAACTGTTTCACTGATTACTCTTGTGAAAATATGCTTATATACAAGGTTTGGGAGGGGAAATTTTCTTATCATAAATGGATTGCGCAGATGGATTTCAACAGAAGTGGAGACTGTAAATATTTTACCAATTTTGGTCTAGTGCTGTCTCTCTTTCAGCTCCTAAGTGTGCTGTGGGAAAAGGAGGCTACAGCAGCTGAGGACTGGTGTGGTCTCCAGACTACTCATTACCTTAAAGAACATCCAAATGGAAGGGCAGAATGCACTGTGTGGATAACTTCCACCCAGCCTCCAGCACACTGTCACAAGGACGTTGTCTGTTGCATATCTAGGTCCCTGAGAATAAAATCAACGATGCACAGAAATGCTAACTTATACAGGGATGAAAATGGAGCTCACAAAGGATTTGCAATTTTCCTCTAAATTCTGCCTAGAGAAAGAAAAATCTCAAACTTTTTTTTTTCCAGAATGGAGCATTAGCAGAGCCCCACTAGGAAAAGATTCAACCTGTGTGACTAATACGGTAACCTAGTAAAGTGAGCTGGAACGGACGTGATATCACAGCTGTCTTCTGTAGCAGTGGGATAATACTGAAAGACAATACAAAACTGCAGCTAATGTTTTTCTAAAAGCAGAAAAAAACCCTTACTTTGCAGAAGATATTTAAATTACTACACAAACATGGTCTTTTTTAAGTGTGCCTACCTCTCAGGCAGACTTATTGAGAGATTAGTATAGTTATAGAATTTATGGAGATTCACGTAAAAATAATTAAAAAACCCAAAATGAACAAACAAACAAAAAACAACCAACCAAAAAAAACCCCCAAAAACCCACCAGCAGCAAAGAAACACAAGACCTTTTTAAAAAAAAGTATAGGAAACCAGAAACAGGAAAAAATTAAATGGAAAAGGTATGAAGCTGTGTCAGGTAAAGTTCAGACTGGATTTTAGGAAAAGGTTCTTCCCTCAGAGGATGATTGGTCTCTAGAATAGGGTCCCCAAGGAAATAATCATGCCACCAAGCCTGTCTGAGTTCAAGGCTTGTCTGCATGATGTTTTTAGTCATACAGTTTTTTAGATAGTCCTCTGAGGAGCAGAGAGGACAATCCTTATGGCTCTCTTCTAACTCAAGATATTCATGATTCTATGAAATTCGGCAGGTATTTTTTTATCAAAATTATTAGATTCTGATAAAAATAATATTTTGTTGGCAGTGGAATAATGAGTCCTCTCTATGTCCTCTCATTTAGGTGAGATACATAGAGATGTTTTGAACCACATAGAATAAGTCGACAGAAATTTTCAGCATGAAGACAGCATTATACAGTGATTCTGGCAGCTTTAAAGGTCTTATTTGTAAAAAGTGTTTGCCTCACAGTAATGTAATTTTTATGTACTCATGGCTCAGACATTGAACAATTCTTAAAATTTCCCCTCCTCGGATTTATAGATGAAATCACTCTTCTCTGAGTTTATTACTTTCTCTATCTCAGCACAATCAGCAGAAAATTCATAACTTATGTTCTGGTCAGTCTTGGTTCTGAAATAGTTCAAAATACGAAGAAAGATAGATTGCGTTTGATGATACTGTTTTAAAGGAAATTAATTCTTCCAACCTGCATCCTTAGCTACCAAGGTAGTGCTTATCAATTTTATATGACTGCTATCAGTTAGTTACACAGAAGAAGAACACTCAAATGAAATCAGGCAACTTCACAGAAATGTATATAAATAGCAACACAAATAATCTCAACGGCATGTTCAATTTCCCACCAATTCTGACCACATGGAAGAACAGTAACCTTTAATTTATGACGTGAAGGGAACAGTCTATAAATCACTGAAACCAGAGATTAACATATCTAGTTTAAGTTAATCCACTCCTCAAAAGTTCAGACTCAGAGTAGTTTATTTCCTTCTTCTTCCTTAGTNTAACCAGAGATTAACATATCTGGTTTAAGTTAATCCATTCCTCAAAAGTTTTTCTTTCTAAAGATGGGGAAGAGGTTCCAATCCTCTTTCTTTGTAGCCTGGGGGTTCAGACTCAGAGTAATTTATTTCCTTCTTCTTCCTTAGTAACTGCCCCAGCTCCCTGCTAGTGGAAACTTCCTTAACTACAACATCCACAAATATGCAATAACACATCCATTCCATCCTACTGAAGTTATTCGAGTCCCTGTAGAAAACCTGAGGATTATCTGGATCCAAGTAAGTACAGAAAAAGTCTAAAAGTACTACAAGTATTTTTGTATGTACTACAAAAGTCTAACGTTCTCCTGTGCTGATTCATCAGACATACATGGGTGGCTGGGAAGCTTGAGGTAGCTGAATCACATTTTATTACTTATTAATTTGTTATTAATTACTTGGTAAGACATGTTCAGAAAGACTTTTCTCCAGAAGTGAGCTAACTGCCGTGAAGTTTGCCATTATCTTCTGGGACAGAGAACTGGTCTCAACTTTATCTCAGCACATTCCTCCTAAGGTGGAGCTCTCTATGTAAGGTTTTAGTTTACCTCAGTGACTAAGCAAATACCCAGCAGGTAACCTTTACCCTAATCTCCTCTATTTAAAATCTAAAACACATACTAATTTACAGTGTATGTGCATGATTGCAGAAAAATGATGTGAAAAGTTAGTTTCTTAAAGAATCAGGGATTAGGCTGTTGATGGAACTTAAACCAACCCCTAAATTACCTCCCTCCCCTGTCTATAAAAAACAGAATTTAACTACCTGCCTAGAGTGGACACAGTTGACCCCAATCAGCTCAACACTTGCACTTACATTCATTCAAAGACCTTATAATATTTTTTTTCCAAAGGAAATCTAATTTGTAATCCCAATCAGGAATTGATTTCTTATTGAATTACATGTCTAGTTGATTTCATACCAGACATCTGCCTGCACACATTGCAAAAAAAATAGCATCCATCACATTCAGCATTTCTTAGTTCACTCACTCTTTTCCATGAGTGTCCAGCCTCAACACATTTGCACAGAATTACTTTAACATGTCACATCATTTTCATTGCAAACTCTGAAGATGATCAGTATCTAATATTTAACTACCAACATACTGCTCAGAGATCAGCACTGCTTATTAAAATGACACTACAGGCATCTCCCAGTTTAGAACTAGTCTAAGACTAGTCACAACTAGGTCACAACTGACTGTCTCACCTGGAAAGGAAATACCATTGTACATAAACTATATGGCCTTCGCATTCTGTAACATTTCTCAGTTTCTTTTCTAAGCTTCAAAATTTCTCCTCACTTTTAAAACTTTTACCAATTTCCAGTAAAGCTTTTACCATTTTTACCATTATTCAATAAATAGAAACAAGTTTATCTATCCACCCAGTGTGATAACCACACAATTCTTCGCTAAGCACAGGAATTTGTTGAAACAAAGTATATCATGGCAGCACTGAAAAACACAGTTATATCTTAAATAAAAATGTACTAGCAAAGAGGAAGTCAACAAGATAGAAAACTGACTAGGGTGAAGCAAAGGAATAAAAATGATAGAAGGGAGGAAATACTGCACAGAACCTAGAGCACACTGATGTGAAATTGCCATGTTCTGCAAGTCTAGTCTGTGTATGCCGAAGGAGAAGGGGGAGAGGAGCAGACCAATAGAGGGCAGAGTATATTTTTTTATATTTTTCAAACATATTAGCTCCTTATGTTATTTACTCATTTTACATGTTTTCAGTTCTTTTAAAACTTTGCAGTCCTTTTTGTACTTTTTATTCTACTAATTAATAATGAAGTATTATTCATAAAAAAACCAGAATAAATAGGAGGAGGACACTCAGCTGTAAAGCAGTGTATTAAAATTTTGTTGGACAGGTTACCGTCTGCCTGCCACACCTCTTTTTTTCCATTTCTAAACAGTCAGCATACTAATAAATACAATTCCAACAAAGCATGAGGTTGAAGTTCCATTTTCTGTATGTAGCATGCCCCTTTGTACATGTTATTTAGGCACGTATTTTACATAGTGTATTTTGAGTAACCTGAGAAAAAGAAGACAAAACAAGATTATAAAATCTACAGCAGAACTGCTGAAGCCACTCTCACTGAGGAAAGATTTTAAGGCACAGCAGGTTTATACACATTCACAACTTCCAACATGAGGTGGAACGACTTAGATGCAAGTGCAGCCCTGGAAACCTTGTGAAAACTTCGGCTCAAAACAATCAGAAAGCAAAGAAAGTATTAGGTTACAGAAGAGATGCGAATAACACTAAAAACATTAAAATGCCATTATACAAATTAATGAAACTCTGAAAGTTTGGTTCAGCTTGATTACCTGGTCTAAATAGTAAGAACAGAAACAGAATAGTTCCAAAGAACATCCACGAGTCTGGTTGGAGCACGGACACGGTGCAAGCAGTGCTGACAGTACAGGCTGCAGCCCACCCGTGCTCTGCTGCCCATCCCAGGGGGGAATGGGAGCTGGTGCAGGGCAGGCTGGAAGCACCTGGCTTCCTGCTCCCTGCACAGCTGCAGCTCCAGGTGTATTGAATGACCTGGCCATTGCTGAGAACAAGACTCGTCAGGATACCTCATGACCAACTCAGCCCAAACCTATTATCTGCACAACAGGGAAAAGGTGAGTGATCCAGGTGATTGATGAACAGATTAGAAGAGATATTCAATTGTTTCTATTTCTCACCAGCAAGAAGCGCTGGATGATGTAAAGGTCAAGGGTAGCCTTGGCATCAATGATCAAAATACTGTGAAGTTTAAGATGTGAAGAATAGTGAGTGAGATTAACAACAAATGTGGACTTCAAAAGAGCAGGTTCAGATTTGCAGAAAGCTAAGCAAGCTCTGAAGAAGACTAGCATTGATGAATGTGGACCTCCTGACTTGACCTTAAACACAAAAAGGAAATATACAGGAGGTGAAGGCAGGAATAGGCTAAGCAAGAGGAATAAGACGATGGATCACAGCAAGAAAAAAGCCAAAGCCCATATCAATCTGAAACTACCAAAAGAGATAAAGTGTAATAAGCAAGACTTTTCTAATTTCCTCAATAGCAGAAGGAAAGATAAGGCAAATGTGAACCCATTGTTCATTGGGGCGGGAAGTCTCATATGGCAAGAGATAAGGCTGAGGTATTTACTGCCTTCTTTGACTCAGTTTTCAGTGGTAAATCTTGCTCTCTCTGTCATCCTCTGAAGAATCTATATCATCCTCAAGCAGAATCTGAAGGAGTGAAGTTGTCCCCACAGCAGAGGAAGAAAGAGTTATGGATTACTTAATTGTCCTGTACATACACAAGTTTCTGGAATTGAGGTTTATGGAGCTGGTTTATGGAGAACACCGTGAGACTGTTCTCTATCATCACAGCAATCATCAGAGGTTCCTGATGGCTGGAAAAAAAGAGAAATGCCATCCATCGTCAAAAAGGGCAAGGAGGATTCAGAAACATACACATCGCTCAGCCTTGCCTTATGCCCCAGAAAGGTTATGGAGCAATTTCCCCTAGAAGGTATTTCTTAAAACAAGAGACAAGGTGACTAGGAGCAATGAGAACTATTTACTGAGGGCAAATCATGTCTGCCTAATTCCAGTGCTATCTAAGATGAGGTGGATGGCAGTGTGTCTAGGAACAGTGCAGTGAATGCCATGTACCCTGATTTTTATCAAGTCCCTTGATACAACCTCCTATGGTCCATTTATCACTAACTCAGTGAGACATGAGTGGGAAAAATGAATAATGTAGTTGGAAAGCTTGTCCACTTATGGTTAGGGTCCAGAAACCCACAAATCCCAGAGGTGCAGGGACATTGCAACTGCAAAAGGCATGCCAAGAGGAGCACGACACTGCCTCAACATTGCTCCCTCTACACTTCCTTTCTTTGACACCAGCCTCACAAAAATGAGGGTTTCACTGCTGTGCCTGGGGTAGGGTTATGCTTAGGGTTAGGTTTGAGAAAGCCACAAAGCCCTGAGCTCCGGGGAGGCTGCAACCACAGTGTTAAGTGTCCCCAAAGTAACCAAAACCATACTCTATTATTTTCTAAGGTACTGACGGCTTGAATTTTTTTCTTTTCCTTGGGGTTTAAGTCCTTCCTACTCCTCTTAGTCATTTTCCTTCACGATCCGCTCCTCTCTACAGCTATTCTGTATCACACCAAAACCAGACTAAATACAGTTAATCACAACTCCCATTTCTGAAGATCTTCTAGTTTTGCAACCACTTAGGCGAAAGTTTTTTTTCTGAAAATCAGCAATTTGAAAAAGGATTTAGAATAGGATTACTGATCCTAGCCATAATAGCAACATATAACTACTTTACCTTCAAGTGCTAATTTTTAAGAAATTAAAAAAAACCCAAAAAACTACCTTGCTCCTAAAATCTGACTTCCACCCAAGTCCAGCTGGAGCTGTGATGATTACAAGGTACTCTAGCTGCATGTTTGTCCCATTCCAGACCTCTCAAATTCCTCTATGCATAAATAGGAATATTGCACAGTACTTAAGACTTCTATGAAAGTTTTTAATTTTATGAAACACAAGATTATTCACACAGAATAGTGTTAATTGTATTACAGATATTGACAGACCACTAAAAAATGATACTGCTTGGTTTGGGAAGATGCTTGAAGCCAAGAATTAACTTTAAGTCCAATTATTCAAGGAAATTGTTTTGATATAAATTAGAATTTATCTGCATGTTATAGTAAAATTTGGTCACATGACAAATAAGAAAGGTAGGCTTACCTTTTTAATGAATACAAAAAGTTGGTCAGCACTGTTTTTTATTTCCAAACCTTGATACAGCCATTAGTTTTCTATAAACTTACTTAATATTACCTTCCTAAAAGAAACAGATAGGATTTTAGCCAAAAAGGAACTAGGAGAAGCCAAGATTTCAAATAAGGTATTGTTACATTCCTAACAAAAAAAACAAAACAAAACAAAAAAAGAAAACATCAGAGCAAGCATCCCACCATTTCTCAGACAGTTAAGAGAGAATTAAGAACTTGACCACGGTTATGACATTATTTCTCAAAAAAGATGAGGACAGTCATCCATTGAAAAAGCAGGTCACCATATTACTCAATTTATATGAAGAGAGAGCAGTATATTAAAGAAATCTTATATAACATCTAACATGAGTTTCCTTAGAAGGAATGTTTGAATGAAAGAAAAAAAGACTCAAAATGGCAAAGATAAACAGAAGTATATAGATGACAAACAATCTGTATTTGAAGCAATATTATAATAATGAATTAAAAAATCAAAATATTTCAGCAAAGCAATAAGCTTTTTACTGTTACCATTTAATTTTTCTTGTAAAGAAACACAACCATACAATACCCAAGACAGTTAAAGTAAATTGTGATTTTTCATCATTTTTCTGCTCTTTGAAGAAAATAACAATGATTTCTTCCTCTGGGTGTTCTAACAATCCCAAATACTCCATTCCAGTTGAATTTTTGTGATGCTCAAACTCTACACTAGTAAAACTCAATGTGCTCTAGTCAAAGAGAGTTGCCTTTTTTTTTCTTAAGAAAACAAGAACAGCACCTGCAAGGGGACAGTATGAGAAAGTGTAAATTATTAATAATGTTGCTGAACGTGAAAGGAAATGAACATATTAGATAAATTCCATTGTAAAATGCAGATTCTATAAAAAGCAATGGTGTCTAAGGGTACCTCACATCTGACGAATGTCATGTCTGCACGACATGTGAAAAAGCAATCTTCTCCACCTCCAGCTAACACAGAGAAGAAAACTTTGATTACCATTTCAAATACCTGGAGCTCTCCAGATTTTTCAGTTCCCATTTGGCCATCTCTCAGTCAGATAATTATATAAAACTTGATGATTTGGGTGATGGGGGAGAAGAAAGCAGCTATTCATAGTGACAGTGAGTGAGGACAAGTGACATCTTTATTTTCTTATTGTAATAATTCAGTTCTAGCTGGCTTATTGCTCTGTTCTTGTTAACATTATTAATATTATTTACCTGCTTTATGTTTGGTATCTTTTGTGGTTTTTCTTTTTTTTTACATCAGTACACTCATCTTGGGTTTTATTTTCCAGTTTCTTGAACATACTTTTATGCTGTTCCTATGAGTCCTTTATTTACTCTTCCTCACTTCCAAATCTGAATGGTTAAACACATTTGTCATGGAATTATTTTTTGTGGTTTTGTTTTTTATGCTTTTCTTACTGTGCTGAATGTTTTACTTCTGGACAGTATTTGGGGCAAAGTTTACAGAACAAGTAAAGTGCTTTGCACTGTAATTTTAATCTAGTTAAGTGTAAAATTACATCTACAGTAAAGCCAAAGAGGGGAAATGAAGATACTGCATTTCAGAATAACAGAGTTTAGGGGGAAAAATTCAGCAGGTTGAGTGAAATCGAGTGTAATCAAATGGCGGAGAGGAAACAGCAGAGAGAAACTGAAATGTGTATAATGAGATTAAAGTGTGCCCAAAGGATGTGGAATACATAACATACAGCAATAAAATGAGAAGTTTCCAAAACCAATATGGCCAAAGGAGGGAAAATAGGAAAAAAAA
>VXBU01003851.1:53061-68806 GCA_013400315.1 Bombycilla garrulus
GCCCCCGGAAAACCAACAGAAATACAAACAAGAAAACAACAAAAAGAACCCCCATAAAACCCAAAAAAACCCAACAAATAAAGCCCCCACAAACAAACGAACAAAAACAAACAAAAAAACCCATTTCTTCTTAACAAAGAAAATAAAGATGAATTAAAAAATCAAGTTGATGCCATAGAGCCTAAAAAACTTCTAGAATTTTTTATACTGTCAAATCACATATGTTCTTTTCCATTTCACTCAGTTGTGCTTCTATCTGAGTTGACAGAGCTTCACTTTTACATCTGCCAGAGGTATTGCTATTGTAAGTTTATCTAGAATGTACTATGCCGTATCCTAGTTGCCTGTCTTACACTTTGAATTCATGTTGCCCTAAGCAGAACACAAACCTGATCTCAGAGTGGCAAAGAACAAGAAATCCAAAGCAAACCAAACAAACAAAAAAAAAAATTGTTTTACTTTGATCCTCAGCTGCCAGTATTGCAACCTGGACTTTTGGTTCTGCATTCTCCAGACCAAACCACACCGATGTCCCTAAGTTCTACTCAGGAATCTGGAAGCACTGAGATACAAAAAACAACTGTAAAACAGGGAATTTTGTTGCTTCCATTTAATCCACAAACAAGAGATTCATCACCCAAAATTTATGTTGATTTATATTTGACTAAAGTCTTATTGTATGTGGGAGGAAAATGTGAAAGCAGGCACCAGAATGGGAACTGATATACTTGGTACACACAGAAACATTCTGGGTCCTTGCAAACAGAGCTTTGATTTCAGGTGTCTCACTCCCAAACACCCATGAAGAAGTGGCCAGCAGATTAGTTAGATAAATCAATTAATACAAATAATGTGTTCATCAGCTGAGTACAGAATAATAATCTGTAAGTTTAAAAGGAAAATGTCAGAGTTTGGTCTTGCAGTTCATATTAGAACTCTTAAGATTGATGAAGGAATTCAACAGTAGACGGGACAAGATTTCTGCTCTTACTGAAGGCAGGTTGAAGAGAACATGAACAGCAATATGCACAGCTATTGCAGAGAAAAAAAAAATAAATAAAAAGAAAAGTAGAAAGCCAAGACATGTACACGTAGCATGCGAACTGTGTCTAATATCACAATAAACAGCATGGCTAACGAAATACTGGGTGATGTGAAAAGCTGAATTCCTGTTGGAGAAGTGGGAAAAGATGAGAAGAAGCATTGAATGTGTTAAACTAGTACAGATATGCTTTTATTTCTGAGGGAAAAGATGTGCTGTTCTGTTAAGACTAGTTGTTCAAAAGCTCAGAAGGGGATAGGTTTATCTATTTTGCCAGCAGAATGACAGACAAAGCATTTGTTCTGAACTTGTACATGGGAATATACTTTGGAAACAACTTAACCTACTTGTACACACAGAGGTGGATAACTAATTCAGAGCCTTTCACAGGAGAGATTCAAATGTCCATGTGGACACTATAAAGTGGCTGCTTAGCCTGAATAGACTGAGATGGGTCTTGAGAACAACACAGAATGTTATCATCAATATCTGAAATAAACATCTCAACAGAAATCAGCCTACAAACTCACTCATTACCTATGTTCATCAGAATACACATCACAAAGAAAAAAATGTTACTCCCAGACTTGATGTTGAAATTTTTGTTTTCTTTCTATCTGTATGTTGGAGAACAGTTTTTCCCATTAAAGACATAACAAGGCCCAAGTCTACCAGAATAATAATTCTTTTTCATGTCTCTGTGGCCTATTTACGTTTTTTTTGTTTGTTTTGGTTTGGTTTTTTTTGCATGTGTATATGTATGTGTGCCTGTGTCTGTGAAAAGAACAGACAACATTAATGTACATTGGAGTTTCTGTGATTTTTCTACTGGTCAGTGTAAGTAGCTGTGTCCAGAAACAAGGTTTTGAAAGAATCACAGAAATTATTTCTTTTATGATTTATTGGGAGAGTTAAATTGTCTTGTTACTAGGAAGTAAACAACTGTGAATTTACTAGGCATACAGCAATGTAGTTCACATAATTTTGTTTTGTTTAAAAAGGCTACCTTGTACTAAACCAAGGCTTCCATCAGACTTACTGCAGAATGCAAAGATGGCTTCCTGACTGGGAGACAAGGGGGAAGGAGAGGTGTGATATTTTCATTTGTCTGGAGCCATGCAATCATGTCCAGTTATAAATCTGTTGTCAGTTCCACTGATCAATAATGGTTAGCAATAAGCACCACTAGTCTCCAGCTTGACACTGATGAATGGTATAACCAAGAATGGGATAAATCTCCTGATAACAGCATCTAGATTCAAAAACGTCATCCATCTTCTTCTTTCTCCTGTCCTTCATCCCAAGAACCTATTGCTCTAAATGACAGTACTCCCGTTTTTCCCTGTCTCAAGATATGCTTAGCCCTAACTTTGCTTCAGTGCTGTCTTGTGCATATGCATTTTCCTATCCAACTCACTAATTAATCCATTATTCCACAGCAATTTCTAAAACTAAGAGCAGGAGCTTTAACTATTTCTGTCTTACTACAATGAAATTCAGAATCATTCATCATGCAGCAAAGCTACCTTTCCTTTTTGAATAAAAAGCGTAGAAGTCTTTAAGACTAGCTGTTGAAAATTTTATTTGTTCCTGGCAGAAGAGTTTTAGATTTCTACATGTGTACATATATGTGACTGTACATTTATTTTATGTATTTACTTAATTTCAAGTACCTTTAGCTTTAGGCTCCCAAGTCCACATGAACAACATGGTTCCCTACTGGCAGCATTAACTTATGTCAGTGTTGACCCAGCTGAGTTTGGTTTGCACACTTACGCAGCACAAATGAAATCTATTCATCTAACACATCGTAGAATAATTTTGTTAAATTTCTTTTAGTTTTAAAGCTAATGCAGTTATAATTAGTGCACATCAACCTGGATTTTACAAAGATGCTTCACAAAAAAGAATTGAGGCACCTTGATAGTGGAAAATATTAATTCTGCCCAGTTTCACCTAGAATAATACTTAAATTCTTCTTTATTTGTACAAACACTTTTAAGCCAGAATTATTGCAGAGTTTTCATGGGATTTACAGAATCTGATGACAATATCCAGTTTTATTTGAATGAAGGTATATTTTTCAAATGCAATTCTTTGCAAAGAAATGCTTTCTGCAGATTAAGGATTGAAGTCAGGTGTCTATAAAACAGAAGATCCCATTGCTATCTGAGAAAAAAATACTAATTTAGGACATTATTTTGCTCTCAGTATAATTTTGGTTTAGTTTTCTTATTTGATGTCAATAAAATTCTTAAAAAGCCTAGAATAATTTTTAGATTTTTTTAACGATGTTCAAAACAGAAAGCAGCAAAACACATGGATGTACAATCACAGAATTTTCTTCAACTCCAATGCGTTGGAAAACTGGAGAGTTGGNGAGTTTTCATGGGATTTACAGAATCTGATGACAATATCCAGTTTTATATTTTCTTCAACTCCAATGGGTTGGAAAACTGGAGAGCTGCCAGGTGACAAGGAAGGCAAAACAAAAACATACAAGATTACTAAGGGACAAAGCAATACTACAAATGTTTTAAGAGAAAATTTTCATTGTTCACTTCTTAAGAAGTGAATTCTGTAAGCACAGTTCCATTTCGTGCCATCTCTTCGACATTGCCATGTTAGTTTTCAATCTCTCACATTTGTTGAACTCACAGGAAACCACCTCAGTGACACCCTCTGAAACTTCTGTTGATTATTGCTGTACTCAAAATTTCTTCTAAAGTAGAATTATTGTAGTCCCAAAAGGACCTTGTAGAAAGGGAAAAATGTATTATAGAGGACCAGTCACATCTCAATAGCCTGTTATTATAGCCAACATATCCTTTAAGAATGGGCACTATCAGCTGAAGCTTTCTGTCAGATTTAAAATGCACAATCACGCCCTTGGTAAGCTTACCTAATTTTAACACAGCAGTACACATCTCAGTGTTCTTAACATAACAAGCAGCCCTTAAATTCTGTGGCTATATACCACTCACACACAGATAATTTTGTGGCCAATCTGCATTTTATATCACCTAATTATCTATTCAACCAATGAAACACAGCTGTCAATCAACTGCAGAGTAGACTAGATAGGAAACTGGAGAGAATCAAAGCAAAAATGAGATTATCAGGACAGGGGTTATACCTCTAAAGTCCTGTACAAAATATAATGACAGGAAAAATTCCACTAGAGATGTTAAATGCTTGGATAAGTCTTGCTGTCAATAGTCATGATGGCAATGAAAAGAAGTGCAAAGATGACACTGAATCAGTGGAAAAAAATATATGCATGTTTTTTCCTTTTTTTTCTTTTTATTTATTTTTTAAAAATTTTTGGCCTCTTCTTCACCTTATCTTTTTATATGAGAAATTGGAAGTACTAAATATCAAACCTATAACCATCCTTCAATACGGTGTGGAAAAGTGAATTAATTTGTTAGCAGTATATTTCTCTGTAATCATGGTGCTGTCACAAAATCATGCTTTCTAAATCCATTTTTAAAACCATGTTACACTTCCCCACCTTCTTTTAGCTTTTTGTGTAGCGTTCTGGTGCAATAGCAATTATTTCTCCAGCTTTCTCACCTGTATTCTCTAAGTCTCAGGAGAGTATTATGCATTTCCTATGGACAGTCAGGGAACAGCACTGCAAAAAAAGCAACATTTCTATGTGCATTTTTCTTATTGTAATACTCACCAATATAAGCACATTGATATACGGTCAAATTTAACTTGCTGTTTAATATGTTAGAAGTCAGATGATTAAGGGTTAAGAACATGAAAAGGGTTATTACTTACTATTGTGCAATTAGATATCAGTAATATCTTGATTACCAAGTTGAAGGAAAATACTGGGGGTGCCCTATTTTCATTTTTAAAACATACTTGTTTTGTATTCTTTGTATTTATGTAATTAGTAGTAGTTATTAATAGTAGTAATTAGTAGGAAAATTCAGCACTTTGGTAAAGGGATGTAAAGCCACTCTTGTGGACACTGGGACAGTCATGCACTGGCCAAGGCTGAGACTGAAGAGCGTGGAAAGCTCACAGGGCACTGCTTGTTGTCCCTGGTGCCTGCTCTGTCCTGCAATGCTGATGACACCCACCTGGCACACCTGCCTTTCCAAGGGCACCAGAGCTGGGAACAGCCCTGGGAGAGCGGTGGGGTGAAGCTTTTATCCAAACATTGACCAGAAACTCTCCAGAGCATCCCTTTTCCAGCCCACGAGATACTTGGTGTGACAAGGGAAGAGGCCAATCAGCCCTACGGATGAGGTTCTCCCACCAGGGTTCTTTGAACTCCTCACGCTCCAGCCACCTCTCAGAGACTGAGGGTCTCCTGTCGGTTCCCTGACATATTCTATAACCTAAACCAATGTCTTACACCATGCACTTGCAGGGTGTATTTCCCTCCCACCGGCATGGACTGAATTCCAGTGAAACTCCTCTGGGAAATCTAGAGCTCATCCAACCCGTTTATTGGGATCACATCGCTTTGCAATCCATGTGTGGCGTTCGCTTCCTTTGTGGGAGCTGAGGCCATGCCATGACCTTGTTTGGGAACTGACCTCTTCCTCTCCATGCAAAGCTTTGACCTTTGCTTTCTCCTGTCTGATATTGCCACTGTCACGTTATACCTGTCCTACAGTCTCCGGTGTCTCTCTCACAGCTCCTGCTGGAGTGACACGGGACTAAAGAAACCACCAACATTTAGATCCCTAGTTTCTGCACCACCACATCAAAGTGCAATTTTACAGCTGCTGAGGAAGCTGAAATTAAGGTCAAGGTCTCCAATTTCTTGAGGTGAAGTCCTTCCAGAAGTTCCCAAAAGAAGACTAGTGGAAATTCTCCTTGTGAGCAGAGACTGATGTCAGGCACACTTCAGTGGGCAGAAAAGAAATCCCAGTGGGACTGTGGGTCTTGTCAAGATAGATAAACAGAGTCCAAAAGCACTGATCAGCACACAAGGGCAGGATTTAAATATAAGTATTTAGAAGTTCTTTCTTATGTTTGATGAAATGCACTGATTATGAACTAGTATATCCACCAGTATGAGATCTCTGCAAAGTCATGTTGAATGGTGACTGTTTTGGCAGTAAGAACTAGGCAGTCTGGCTTTTTGTTATTACTTCAAAATGGCAATCTATGTTTCAAATTAATCCTAAATAAATCGTGGACTTGACACTATTTGACTTACAGGAAATTAAAATACCTTTTCAAATAGTTTCTTAGTTAAAGCACATATAAAAATTAAGGAAGTCCAGACTCTGCACTCCACAGGTGTCAAGCTACTTCATGAAGCAAATATGAATATTAATTCCAAATCTAAGAATACCATATTTCTAACACAAATATCCTACCTAATACAGGCAGCCTTCACATTCTACATCCCACTAGCTGACTCCTTAACATACCGCCTTTCTATGGAGTAAGATCAAAAATCTTGCAAAGGTTCAGTACTACAGCTGAAATGCAAAGACACACACATACAAAACTGCAAAGTTTCTAAAAATAGTATTACAGTTTAAGATCCTATTACTTTAATAATATCATGCCTAAGGTCAAATAATAAAAATAAGTAAAAACCCAATCAAAAACCCCAAAGCAAAACCACACACCATAACACTAACCCCTGCAAGAAAAAGAAACCACAAACCCAAAATATTTGTTTATGCAAAACTTCTTGTAAGTAAGCACTGGGCTGAAATAATTATAAGCTTAGTTCATTACTTCTCTCTGTTCTACTTTGTTCCTCTTGTATCACTGCTTTTCTAAAACTGTATAACTTGGTATATGTACCATTTTTTTCAACCTCTTTTTTTTCTCATGTACTAAACACTGTACTCACCCTATTTCTCTTTTGTCCCTTGATGCACTCTAACTGTATTCTGCCTTATCTTTTCCTCTTACTATAACCTAAAGCCTGAGCTCAACAGATGTTAATGTCCTCAAACTCATACTAGTTTTTTTCCCTTTATGTCTCATTTTTTCTCTAATTTTTTTAATGAAATGTTACAGAAGCATTTTAATGGAGTTCAAGAGCTCAGGCTAATGAGCAGTTATGAACAATTCATAACTACTCTTCCTGAAGACAAACCATAAAAGAAGGTTTTCATCAGATTTTCAGTTTTGTGACTGCCTGAGGATAGCAAAGGACAGAGGGGACAGCTATAAAGGGAATTAAATGTATTCCCTATTATTAAAATGTTTCTGCCTGCTAATTAAATTCACCCAGGGGTAAAGATCTTCCAAAACCGTTGCATCTTAAACTCTTCCATACATTGTGTAAGCATGATGAACCTTGGAACCACAAATTCCTTCCTGTCTGTGCCAACACACTCTTGTATATTCATATACTTACTGAGGATTTTCTTGTCTATTTGGGAGAAAACTCTAGTCTTAAAGAGCTGATAAACTCTAGAAAAAGATTAAAGCAAAAAGTCAGGATCCAGGATACAGCCTACTTACAATACAAAGCAGTGATCCTTTGAAGTTTCTTAAACAGAGTTGATTCCTACACTACATTCATTTTTAAAAGTAAAAGTTCATTAAAACAAAATCCACTTTAAAAGATCCCATTTTCTACTCCCTCGATTGCTTTGCTTTTATATATTTAATATTTCTGGAAATATTTAAAACTTAACAATTTTTGGTACATTAAAAAGTTCATATAGCTGGTTTTCTCAGTATGCAACATCAGCTGAGTCACATAAGAAAATGCAAGAGGAGAGAGGGATTTGTAAGAAAAAAAGAAAACTTATAAAAAGCTGAAGTTTTCCTTTAAGTACGATTTATACTTGTGTCAGATTATGGTCCAAGCAGATGTAATTCCCACCTTCTGTTGCCTGCAAAATGAATTAGTGTTGTATCTTTCCTTGATTAATATGGGGAAAAACTCCTTTTAACTGAGCAGAATTTAGCCTTGAACAAAAGGGTCATACTGTCCTCTTAATTTGTCATTTTTTGAAAGCAGTAAGTATAGATAACATTCAATCAGTCTTATGTCTCAAAAAACATTATTGAAACTGCAATTATGCTACAGAAAAAAAGCATTTTTATTAAATACAAATTGGCTGAATATTATCAATAATGAGCCTTCCATCTCCATTAAACTCTTCATGCTATCACAAACACAGGTATGAGTACTTTTCCATCCATATTCCCTTTCATTACCAATTTTACATTTTTCATTATATGAAACTGCAAGGAGGACTTATGGGAGGAGGGGAAATCAGTCACCATCTTTTCATTCAACTGAAGTGATGTGAAAAGAAAGACTATTTATCTTAATTAATGTTCATCTGAATCAAATTCCTGCCTCCTGAAAGTAACACAAAGGTTCTCCAACCTGAAGGAAAAATTCTCTGTTTTGTTAAAGGATAAAAGCAAATGATAGGAGACAATAATTTATTTTATCAGCCATATGTTCTTTGAATTGCAGCTCTTAGACTCAGCTAAGACTGATAAGAAAAAAAAAAAGATGCCAAACAAACAAGGGACAAAGATGGCATATTGATACTCTAGCAGTTTCACACCTAATTCTAAAGTGAGACATTAAGACAGATGGATAAAGAAAAGCAGAAAAATACATATGGCCATTCTGAAAGCAAGTGAAGTATCTGCACTTACCAGTAAACAAAAAGGATTTTTGATTCAGTCAAGACTTTGGAAGGTATCTAACCCAGAACAGTCCTTACTCTGCAGTCTAAGAGCTCTTACAGACATACAGAGACATATATGGGAACTGGGAGGGAAGTAAAGAGACCTGATCACAGATTTGATCAGTCCTGCAACCACCTCCTGGCTGATGACCAAGATGAAGCTGAAAACCAGCTTCTACTTGGAGAACTCTCAGAAAAATTTTGTTTCTAGAATACCAAGGTTTTTGAAACTGAAAATGCTGCAATGGTCATTATCTCCCTACCTTCTTAAGATCTAAGTAATTTCCAGTGACGTGTTTATAATGAAAAACACTAAGGTTTTCTTCAAGTTCTTCCTTTCTTCTGGCTCTTTCTGATGTGCTCTTGTTCCAAAACTGGCTGAAGCAAAGAGTTTCAGACTTTCCCACATTTCATGCCTTTTGTATGACTTTAAAGGAAATTAATTACAAAACACTTCTCTGTTTCTCTAGAAGTGCTCCAAGTACCTAAAATCCTTCCTCTACAATGCTTCATTTTTAAAAAGTAAAACATCAGGTTGAGAAGAACCTCGCATCTTGCTATCTCCAGATTACCTTTAGATATCTTGTGAGACAAGCTGGAGCCTGGCCTTTCTATTTTACCACATTATTGAGTATAATTTGTGATCTTCAATCTAGAGATCTTCAATTGAACTTGTCAATTAGTCTGACCCTTCACTTGCCCTTCGGCCACTTTAGAATACTAGGCTTAAGAAGCACAGTATTAAAATATATTGTTACATGGGTATCATTCATCTTTAGTGTAAAAGAACAAGGAAAGTTCTTCAGCACTCAGCTCTTTTCTGTAATGGAGTAGGAAACCAGAAGCAACAGGCTCAGAATATTACATGCAATCTTTAGGATTTTTTTATGCTCCTTTTTTTTCTTAAGGTCAAGCTGTTGCTGCTTACTATCATTTCAGTTGTGTATCTTCATCCCGTGCATTCAAGCTGTTCTATTACCAATACCTCTGTAGCCTTTTAATATCTAGGAATACTCATATTATCTTCTTGTTTTTAAGCTCTGTGAATTGACTATTTTATTCAAGCTTATGCTATTAGTGTAGTTGTTTAGAGCTGAACCCCAGAGAGAGCATTCTTTTTGATTTTTTTTTTGCCTTCTGCTACACAGCAACCATGCAGACAGATCAAAATGAAGTCAGGTATTCATGCCGATGTGTGAAAATTTATGCAGAAGTCCCAAGTATGACCAAAATTACCTTTTGATGTCTGTTGATTTCTTGCTCCTTTACCACCTGTTGAAAGAACTCATTGTATTGTACATTCTAGCTCCCCATATCACAGTAAGACCGACAGTGAAATAAATATTGTAAATTAAATACTTACTTACGTTACTTCAGTAACATTAAGAAATTCTGAAGTACCGTGGTACCTACTGTGAAGAAGCTTTTTGGCAATCCCTGAATAGCAAAGTACAATACTTTATGAGTCATAGTGCGTATTATACTAAAGCAGATCAGTTTCTTTACTATAGTCTGAAAAAAAAGGATCAAGAGGTTCAAATTCATTCTGCTGCTGGGCTTTGTTATCTCACAACAGAGATAAAAAGCAATAAGTTTAAACGTAGCCTTTAAGTGTGATGTCTTAAAAGCATAAATATTTTCCATTATTTTGCCTGTGAGATTCCACTTCTTTCTCCAGGTTCCAAAAAAAGAAAAAAACCCAAAAACAAAAACAAAAACAAAAAATCCTCAACAGTATGAAAAGTAACATACCAAGAAAGAAAAGATCTCAAAAAAATAGGAACCTCTTCCCTCCAGTGATTTCAGAGTGAGAGGACAAGCTAGAACCAGAGTAGCAAGGAATGTGAACATTTCACCAGGATAAGGACATTTTTCATTACACTTTCTGATATACCACATATCACAGTGCTTAAAATTCAAAGCTGCTCAGATTGTATTCCCTGCAATGTATTTGTTGGTTGTATTTCTTGGGTATGTAATTTACTTGACAGGCAGAGCTTAAATGCTTTAAAATAAACCATTGTACCAAGAACAGATGCAGCGTAGTAACACAGCTTTAAGATTTACCGGGTTTTGAAACGCAACCAATTTGTTAGGGTGAAATCTTTAGAAATGAACCCTAAAACCTGTAAGTAGAAGAACCCATTTGCATTGTCTTTTTTCCTCCTCACTGAGCCACTCAAACCTTTTCCATTATTCATATGCAGAGGCTCCTGTAACTTATGATCTGTAGTGTAGAAGACTTTGCCAGCTACTGTGACTGCAGCACCTATGGCTAATCTAACTCTGGGGTGAGCACTGATGAAAACCACAGTCAGCAAAAGATTCTCCTGAATGTATCAAAAGAAACTAAAACATTCCACTGTCTTTCTTACAGTTTTTTGTTTGTTGTTGTTTTGATTTTATTCCATAAGTACTTTAAAAATAATTCGATATCCTCTAAATTCTGTGATGGAGGTTGCCTCACATAAACAAAAGTTGTATAAATACATTCTTAAAATGAAAGTCAAACATGAGCTTGATTCTTCTAAGTCAGATAAACACCCTAAAACACATTACCAATCAAGTATTTCACATTGAAAATGGCATATCCCATTCCACATTTCAAATATTCCAAGAAGATAAGTTGTGTGAAACAGCTGGTGATTAAAATAAACACATTAGAGTATATTAATTCTGAAATTGCAAAGGAAAAATAAAAAGGGTAAATAGAGTCAAGGTGATGAAATTAAAAATTTCAATGACAATTTTGTTATCTCACAACAGAGATACACACGCAATAAGGTTAAATATCATCCTGGTTAAGTCATCTAATTTTGGATACCAACCAGAAAAAAAAGATGCCAGTATCAACTAAATCTTAAGATTGATTCATTATATACTTCATGCTCTAAAATTTTCCCTTCTTGACTTGCTGAAAAAGGCTTTATAATTTTTTTTTCTTTTTGTATTTCGGTTGTGTTGACAATGATTGTCAACTATTTCTCTTCTATTAAGAGCTTCTATTAAGTAACCACACAATTTTATTGCTAGATGATGTTGCGGGGTTTTGCATGATTCTATTTTTTTCATCTTAGAATCCTGAAAGCCTTTGTAAGGTCTAAAAACCTAAACAGAAATAACATGAAACAAAACAATATTTTCAAGTACCAAGTAATAACTTATGAGGGAAGAATCACCTGTTAGTTTGTAACACAAACATGCAGAAGCCATACAGAAACGAACAAACAAAACTGATTGTATGCAAAGGTTCCTGGTCTCCTGTGGGCAAGCTTCTGGATTAAATGAAAGACCTCAGAGGCAGACTGTGAGTGGAGAATGTGAATGTGTTGGTCAGTTCCCAGCCCTCATTCAAATGAGACTGGCAGGTTCTGCAAAAACTTCTAGTATTTTATAGAAATGCTTGTGTAGACCAACTCTAACATTTAACTTCAGTAGTAACAGTGCAAGTATAGAGTTTCATGAATATATTGAGATGAAATCATCACATGAACAGAAAGACACGTTATTTTCAACTAATAAAGTTTTACCGCAATGTCATGATCTTAATACAGAAGCATTTTCTAGTAAATCATGTAAAAAGCTGTCAGCCTATTATGAACTCTAGTTCCAAACCAGATTAATTAAGTATTCATTGCCAAAGCAAACATCCCTTCAACTCACAAGCTGTAGAAATTATGTAGATGAGTAAGAAAGGGCATTCTTTTCTGCCAGATATCTACAGTTTAAGCATAGATATATTCCAAACTGTTAGTATTATCTCTCTGTCCTTGCTTCCAGAAGAGGCCAAAGCAACACAAGTGACAACCCCCTGAAACTTGTATGCAAATGTATGCTAGGCAATCAAAGCGAAAAACACCCACGACGGAACAGGAATTTCCACTAGCAAGCAGAGAAACGTGCATATAATGGGGGAGCCATGATACTTAAAATAGTAAGGTTTAAATTTAATAAGACACAGCATATATGGCCTGGGACAGCAGTCAGAAAGAAATGAGCATAAGACATCCAATAATACTAATGACTGGGGTTTTTTTTCCTTTTGCTTAAAAAAATATCTTCAAACTTTTAACTATCCAGCTAGTTCTAGTGTAAACATTAATCTGTAGAATTTAAAACAGGAATTGATGTATTCTCTAAGAGAACAAAATCAAGAAAATTTCTCCATTCATTTTGTGGAATAATGTACCATTTCCAGCAACGTCCTGAGAAAGCCAGAATTCCTTATCCTGGTGGAACAGATTTCTGGCGTCCTCATTGAAATTAGCAAATACACCAGCATACAGGAATAAACTCCTTACTTCCAGTTAAGCATACAAAATCCTGTATGAAATTTAATCCTCTCAGCTAATAACCATACTGGCCATAAAACCTAATACATGCTCTATTAGGAGCTCAAATTTCTTTTGCTGATCCAGTTTTTCTTTTACTGAGAAGGTGCAAATTTGTTCTACATTGTACCTTGCACTTTGCCTTGCCTCACTGAAGAACTGTGCAATTTCTCAGTAACTACAAGACATTGTCAGCCATTCTTTTTCTTCTCTCATGTTACATTCTATCAGTGACTTTACAATAAATGACATGTTCAGACCCAAATATTTAAAACCAGTTATGGGTACAGAAACAACTGTTGGTTCTTAGACAAATACTTGAAAGAATGTTTTAGTGATATCAATAGTGCTTTACAGGAGGCATAAGGAACCTGAAAATGGTCCCATCCCAATCTCAAGCTGGAAATACATCAAGATCAGTTACTTTTTTTTTGTCGGTAATAGTGGTCTACAAGAACTAAGCTGTGCATCATTGATCTAATGGAAAATGAGTTTTTCAAATTAGCATGGTACACAGCTTTTTCAAGATATCACCCTTATATCCTATTAATTTTTCTTTAGCAGTATGAATCACAAAGCTACTCTTTAATTATGAAGAACTCAGACAGCTAAAAAAGGATGCACGAAGGAACTCCAGAAAGCATCAATAAATATTTTATTTAAAGGAATTACATTTTCATTGCCAGAGCTCAATTTCTACAGAACTGATATAACAAAACAATTTGTAAAATGTGCTCACAAGATATACACATTGATATACACATGCTTGTGCACTCACACTTCACAGCAGCACTATTCTGTCTTATCAGTGAATGCTACAATGAAGTAAAATTTAGGGATTCTTCAAACTACTGCCAGAGAGAAGAAGAGAACTTTTATCCAGTAGCAGCTTGAAGTACTGACATGTACTGTCAAAAGTATCTGTATTTTTTAACTTAAAAAATACATTTCTATCTTTCTACATTACCTATCTATATCATCTATCCGAACAGATAATCAGCACTTTCCCTCAGAGGACTTGAGGGCAGCTGCTGTTGACTATCAGAGAATGTTTTGAGAAAAACGCTGGTAGATTCTGAATTCACTGCTGTGTGCATTTAGGCTTTTTTGCCAACTATGTAACTATACCTAGGATGGTATCACTATGTATATTTTTATGTCACGGAATAAGCTGAAGTTGGAAGGTACCCAAAAGTACCATTGAGTCCAACTCTCTGCCCTGGACATCACCATCCCCAAGAGTTACAACATGTGCCCCAGAGCATTGTCCAAACCCTTCTGTCCTTCTCCTTCCCCCAACATATCCCATCCTCCACATCAAGAGAGAAAGGCATTGGTTTATGCCATACCAGCTAGAGAGCGAAGTGTACTACCCATCTTCAAATAAATTTAGTAGTCCTGTAATATCTTTTTCTTTCCTTCTCATCTCTTCCTCTCAAGGATCAAGCACAGTCAAAAAAAAAAAAAAAAAAAAAAAAAAACAACAAAAAAAAACCACCCCAAAACACTTCAAAAAAGGAGTTAGAGGGTTTGCTCTTTCACAGTTCATCAAACCAATCAAGACCTGAAGATCATGTACCTGTGATTGAAAATGAGATTTTAACAAGCAGGGAAATGAATAATTAATTTTCAATGTGATCTTTGGATTAGTGTCCCCTGGTTCTTCTCAAATTCACTACTTCTGAAGAAGTACTCTGAAGAGATTTCACATGACACAAAGATTCCTTTGTACTTGTCAGAGAGTCAAGGTGGCCTCCGATCAACAATATGGCTTCAGGTTGATTTTCTCTCTCCTTTTCAAAGTCCACTTCCCTCTCCTGAATACTGATTAGGACCAATATCTTCTGTATTCCCGTGACTTTTAACAGAATCAAAAAATTCAACTTTTTGAAGACATTGATTAGAAACTGTTTGAGGCAGGACTATGTGAGCTCTCCAAGACTCAAAGAATTTTCTACTTCTCCACATGCATTTTCACTGCACTGACCCTCAAAATTGTTACAAATAGGATGCATTTCTGCCCTTCCCTGAAACATTTTGTATACAACATTTATGACAGGAGCAACAAGATACTGATTTTTTACTATAAAGCTCTTTTCTTATCACTGCAATAGAGGTGGAAAGCAAAGTCAAAATAATGTATCATGGAGCACAAGTTACAGATGTGAAATTAAATACTTTAAAAAAGTGAAGTCCTTGGACATCACGACACAATGGCATTTCAAAACATGCCCCATACATATTATTCTATCATTCCTGTGGAAGAATCAGTTGCTTTTTTTCAGAAGAAAATACACTTTGGCAAGTATTTCTTCTGGTTATTTTAAAAAAAATATATCTGATACAGACCTTTATTTCATTTTCAGATCAGCAACAAGGTCTTCTAAGAACCCAGAATTACCCATTTTCTTATCAAATGTACAGTGCTTTGTGCTAATCACTATCAAAATGATAACATTCAGGAGAGGCTTTATGACCTATATTTTCTGTTTAGGACACCAGCAAGATTTGGGGTTAGAACACCTGAAAGAAAGGCAGGCTTTCCTTTGTGAACCAAAGCTTTCCAATATTTCCATCACTGACCCAACACAAGGAGGAAAGGAGCACAGATTTTTATTTTTTTTTTTCCTGCCCTGGGCATTGATTTAAAGGATTTACCTAGCACATCAAAAGAAAACCATGGCAGAAAAGATTTAACTAGGAAAGAACCCATCTCTCCC
>VXBU01003851.1:68876-79220 GCA_013400315.1 Bombycilla garrulus
CTCAAGCCCTGATAGGAGGAGGTGTCGACCAATCATTCAACGCCCTGGAAGAATGATTGGTCAAGAACACGCCGTTAACAAGGACCAATCAACACCAAGAGAAGGAACCAACCACAGGGAGGATCCAAAAAGGACCAATTGGGGACTCGAGGGAAGTTATAAAAAGGGAGGGCTAGACCACCACGAGGTTCTCTCTCTCTCTCTCTGGTGTCAGCAGGAGCTGAGGGAGCACCCAGCGTGTCTGAGGGCTTAGACACACTGTAACAATCTTCCAGCTTGCCCAGCAGGGGCTTGGGACTAGCCCAGGCCCTTCGCTTCCTTGCTTCTTTTCTTTTCCAATAAACCGGGTGGCATCTTCCAACGGAGCCTCGGTCTTGTTTTTGTTTTCTTTTTGTCCACCAAGGGGCTCTCTGTGAAGAGGCCCCAGCCCCGTTTACAACAATTTGTTTATTTTAACTGGAAATGCTCTTAAATGTTGAGAAAAGTGAGCTCACAGAAATCAAAAGGGAGATGATTCTGTATTTAATAGGCACTAGAATATCTGACTGGGGAAAGAATCAGGAATCTGTTTGTAGAACAGGCATGTTCCTTCATTATTGATATCTTGTTAGATTCAGAGAGAGCTTACCCTGAAAAGCTAGCTACTGAAGGGGAATAAAAACTATTAAGGCATAACAGACCATGCTTCATTGATAATTTTATATATTAGGCAGGATTTCAGAATCATTTTGATTATTAAACAAGTGCATTCCACACTACAGCAAGACAGCATACAAATTAGTTGAACCTTTTAAGGATACCTTGGAGCAAATAACAGTAGAAACAAAAATACCTGTACTCCTACACACACTTTATACAAGACCCTGAAATGAAAACAGCTTAGACGCCATAAGAGCAGGCATTCTTATACTGAAAATCTATACAAATTGATACCACAGCTTAATACAAAGCTGAATGTTACCACAAAATGACATAAGATCAGATTCACTCTACAAGTATAAAACTAAGCATAAATATTTTCAGAGATTTTCAATTCCCTGAACAGAAAAGAAAGTTTAATTCTAATATAGACTAATTATTGCAAGTTATGCTGCTAAAGAGAAATTCATACAGGCAATCACTTCTACCTCAAACTCCAATGGTACTTGGGATTAGCAATATGATACTGAATTAAAATATCCTTCACTCTGCTAACTCCTATCCATTTCCAGATTTATATAGAGATGAAAGGACAACAATTGTGCAGGGCACAAAGGAAGTGGGGTATTAGTGCTAAGTTTCCAAAGGACTATCAAAAAGTGTAATTTTTCTATTTCTTCTCTGCACCAAATAAATACTCCTCTCTATCCCCAAGAGACAATTCTGCACTGTCAGCCGTGAAGTGAGAAGCAGGATCTCTTAGTTCTCCTTCAGTCAGTCTGTGTTCTTTACTACACACTAGATTTTCCTAAAAAACAAACAAACAAAAACACCAAACAAATAAACCCCCAAAAAAAACATACCCCTAAAAACCCAAACACAAACAAAAACCCCAAACAAAAAAACAAAACACCAAAACTCCCCAAGAGAAAACAGAAAAACCAACAAACAAAAAAAGGAAAAAAAAAACCAAACAAAAAAGGCCTACTAAGACAAGCATTAAAAAGTCCATGGTTTTCTAAATACCATATCTATAAAATATACACACAGGCATATGGACATTTATGTCTTCCACAGCACTTTTTGAAAAGGTGATCAAAAGAAATCAATTCAGTTTTGCAATTCACAGAAACTTACTTTGTAACAGTACAAAACAAACTGTGCAGCTTCTTACACACATCTTCAACTAGCACATCTGAGAAGGAGCACACATCAGCCTTTGAAATAGAATTGGTTAGACAGTGTTTTTCCTCTAGTCCCTAAAGGACTACAGACCTATTTCCACATCAGTAAATTCAGTGGGAGCTTACTTGCTGACACAAAAAACTCAAATTGGGATGCTAGTGGGCACACTGTAGGCTCCAGTGTGACTCTAGGCAGGGTTGAGAGATACCAATAGTATTTTAGCTACTGCTCTTACTAGTCAAGAGATATTTATACCAGGAGACATCCTAGTCCACAAAGGCACGTCAATATCAATTGCTCTCTCCTGTTTTCTTTTTCTCCAAGGTAGACTCTGTTGCTTTAGAAAGGACTCTTGGTAATTTACCATTCAGTCCATCCAACCTCGAGCCAATCTAGCCAGGAAGCTGGACAGGAGGCAGAAAAGTAAGTATTAGAAAAGGGCCCAAGTTGGAACAATTCAAATTATGGTGTGATATGGTGGCTTAAGGCACTGGCTACGTGAGGCCTTGGGAAGTTGGTCTGAACCTGCTGTGGAACAAGACTGCAGGAGTCACATTATGCTGGGTATATGGATGTGAATGCTGGGTAAACTCAGACTCTGTCCCCGGTATTTCATGTCTCCAGAGATCTCATGCCCTGAAGAAGTGTAATGACTACTCAGCTACTTTGTTTTGTTGGGGTTTTTCTCTTATTTTTCTCCAGAGAAAAGTTAATTACATCCAAATGTACTATCATATAAAATTATCTAAATTAAATAATACAACTACAAGGAAAAAATGACCCAAGCTATAACGCAAACAAAACTCTGCTCTTGAGCCAAACAAGAAGATTTTGTCTCACCTGCATGTTGATAACTAAAACAACCCCAAAAGCCACTCATCCTAAAGTGAAGTGTACTAGTTAAGGAGTGGTCATGTGATGTGAGATGATCCTCACCTGGGCTATCAACGCCACAGTCATGGGCTCACACCCTGGAGAAGGAATGCAGGCAGTGCTGTGCTGCTCCATTACAGAGGATGGAACACTACTTTAAGTGAAAGGCAATGATGATTTTTCTGCCAGAAGAATATAAAGGCAGAATGAAACAACAGCTCACACAGCTGTGAGGAGCTGGGCTTCAGTAAAGCTCAGTCTTGTGTCAAGGTCTGTCTCTATCCTGGTGCTATTATTCTGTGTGTCACCCTGCTTAGTGCAGCCTTCACCTCTTGTTTCTGAGGCTGTGGAGCAGAGGCTTCAGCATGAGGATCACCAGGGTAGAGATCACAGTGGACATTTTGCTTTCAGCCACTGAGAACTGGGATCTGGGATGCACAGAAATAAAGAGAACAGTCCTGAGGAACTGGCTGATCACGGTAAGATAGGAAGCACATGTGCTTGCTGAAAGTTTTCCATCAGCCACCAACAAAGGAGATGACAGCAAGACTGATTATCGGCAGTTGATGGCTAAGTTTAGGAGATGAAGACAATGATGGTGCTCAGGATGCTAGGCACAAAGGACAGGGTGAAAAGCACAAGCTTGATACTGAGACGCTAAGCAGGAGCAAAAGATGCCTGTGGGGATACTACAGAACAAGTGGCAGATCACACTAACAGTAGATTTTCACCAAGTAAATTTAGTTCATGTTTGCATTTTTTCAGAAGACGGGAAATACTGTCTTCTACTGGCAAACATAAACAGAATATAAATACCTAAGGTCAAGATTTATTCTTAAGTATTCTTTTTAAAATTCCTCACATGGTTTTCCTATTTTTAAGGCTACATTAATAAAATGTAATTATACTCTGGTAGTAGTATAGAGTCATTCAGATGGATCACACATAGGGTTAGGCAATCCCAGCCTGATCTGGAGTTAGTACTGGCAAGAAATATAAAGGGCAATAAGAAAGGTTTCTAGAAATACATAAGCAAACAGAGGAAGGACATGGAAAAGACTGAGATACTCAAAGTCTTATCGGCCTGTCTCTACTAGTAAAATCATCTTAGAGGAATCCCAGGCCCTGGAGACCAGAGGGAAAGTATGGAACATTCTGTCAATGTAATTTATGCCCAGAGAAAGATATCGCAAAGCATTGTGTGAGGAAAAGTGCTTTGAAAAACTCAATACCATTTTTTTTCTCACTCCAGGCATTTTGAAAGAGTGACATCTTATGCCACCCTTGTAACTTAATAATTGAATCAATTAATTTAAAAGTTTATTTGTCGCATTAATCTTCACTAGTCAGGAAATGAATCCTGTTTGTCAGTAGGAAAAATATCTATAAGGCTCTCTAGGTGTAAATCAGAGGTTAAAAAAAAGATGCATTTTATTAGAGTGCTTTGTATTTAACTTAAGTAAACTGGAAATGGAGAGAAGAGAAATGTGACTGACACAACTACTGCACCCACTCAGTGCCATTGAAAAGCAGATGCAGAATGCTCAAGGAGCTTCTGCACAGACCCCAGTTATCCTGTAAGACACCATGGCGGGACACATACTGAAAGAAGTTCTGAAAAGCAGTAGCACCCCAAAAAAGGATTAGAGATGTTATGTGTAATGAAAACAGCTACAGATGTGAGTTAAGATATATGTAACAATCATTAGAGGAAGCTCTTAGAAAGAGAATGCTATGTCCTTGAAAGGTAGTCATATAATTTTGAGTATCAAACAAAATAATTTTCTCTGAAACAGTTACTACTCCTATTCTAAGCAAAGGAGGATAGTCCTATATTCATTGTGGCTTATTCCCCTAATTGATAGGATTCATCTGGATTTACAGTGACAAGAGGGAAACAGCTAGTCTGGTGCAGAGGTAAGAACTATTACTATTGATTTATCAATTTATGTAACTGAAAAGGATCATAAGTGTCAATATATCATCATGGTAGCACAGCACCTTTTCTTCCAGTATCAGTCCTCTAAGTTATCTTACAAATATATCACACATTAATATAAAATAAAATCTGTGGGGGCTTTATTAGCTTCAACAGTTGATATTTACATCTACATTTGCATTTAGAGATGCCCCATCTGAAGTATGAAGGAAAGACCGAAAGTTAGAAGCTTACATATAGCATTTCCCTGAAGGATTCCTACACCAATAATGTAGAAAACAAAGCATGATTAAGTGCATATTAAACATTTCTTTTTTAGTTTCCCCTTTACTTCTTCAGATGGAATCAGACAAAATAGTCAGAGCCTATCCAAACACATTTTACCAAAGGGAATCCAGCAAGCTACATTTCTTAGCTGCAATATCAAAACACTTTGTAGAAGGTAATCAAGCAGTAAGTTATTGCAGGGCACTGCCTAGGATGGGCTGGAATTTCTGGTTGTTTCTGAAGAAGGGAGTCATGCAAAGGGAGAAAAAAATAAATGAAATCTAAGACTCAACTGAAAAGTGTTAGGGCAATTTTGATTCGCATAAATGTTTGGAAGCATTATTTTCATTCTATGGTGGAGTGAAGAGTAATGGCAAGACTTTGAATGGTAAATGGATACATGGACTGTCCTTAGGCAGGCAGACAGAAGTCAAAGCCTGGGGGAGCTTGAACTCTTGCCTCCCACATCCTTCTCTATCTCTGGTTTCCATACAGGAAAACACTAATTTACTAGATCATGTAAATCATGCTTTAAGAACAAAAAAGCCCAAAGTTGTTAATTTAAGTTCATAAATGAAGAACTAAGCAATTATAATAGAAAATTAAAGATAATTTACATCTAATCACAGTAAATATACTTAAGTAGCTTCTATAGGAACATATGACCAGCTATATCTAATAGCAGAGAAGTGTTAATAAAACAGGATGGATTTTTTTTCCCCTTGAAGTGTGCTGTAAATAAGCAGCAGCATTCCCACAGCTGAGAGGAGAATTCAGCATGAATTATTTATATTGCCTGGAATAGATTTAGATTCTTTCAGACATTCTGTGAGTTTTGCAGTCAAGATGCAATCTTTCAATAATTCAAATGTCATCAGAAAAGAATAAGAAGTCGTGTTTGGAAACATCATCGTAAATAAGTTTGAAGTGTTGAAAATATACAATGCAAGGACAAAATAAAGTTATTGTTTAGCTGGCATTTGAATTAAATTGTTTATATTATTAGGTTGACTATGCACTACAAAACAAGGGATTTTAAAATTATGTTGTCCTGTGGAGGAGTAGGATGAGCTAGAAACATTTATGAGTGTCAGATAGAGATATCCTGAATGTAAATGTTAATACTGAGAGAACAAAACCAACTAACCTCACTGAATTTATGCAGATCACCTTTTTTGATCTTAATTCTAACGAGCTCAAGAGACTGTAAGTAAGATGTTGTTTTTCAACAGTCAGAAAGGTTAACTATTAAATGTAAACTCTGAGTATATGAAATTATTTACTGATTTTATCCAGTAAATAGCAATATTTTTTTTTGCTAACATGGCAACTCCTGATCATACGTTCCTATTTCCAGTAACTGTCAATCTTCCTTCAACAAGTATGACTTCGAGGTAGAATTTTACCATATTTCCCTCAACAGGAGTTTAAGCTACCTTAAGTGTTCTTTCTCTCTAAAGATGACTCACGTCTCAGGCAAAGTGAAACAAGAGCCCTCTAAACGAGGAAGATGAGAACTCATTGATGAAGCAGATAAAATGTCCTCTCTGCTCAGTACTGCCTAGGACCCTTTCCTCCTGTTCTATTTTCCAGTGCTGATACTTTCAGTGTCTCTCGTGGTTGAATTCTGAGTCCTCTTGAATCCTTATAAAAGTTTCATTTCTTTTGCCCTGTAGCAGCTTAGCTCTTAGTCCACCCAGAAGCCTGTTTCTCTATCAGCACTGCTCCTGCGGTTGCCTGTTTGCTCTGTGCCCCCTCTGCATGCTCAAATCCATACTTTGGGAATTTCCCAATCTTAGAGTCCAAATCAGAGAAAAGCAAATGCAGCCTCATTCATTCTAAAAGCACAGTCACAATTTTTCAAAAATAGCAACAAAAGAACATGCAGTAGCCCACTGAACCAGGCAACGAGTCATCCATTCACTACACACGCACTTTTATAATCACATTGAATGACAATTGACCTTTACATATTTCTGCAGCATAGACATATATATAGCAACAGGAATTTTGGAAGGAACCAAACTGCACTCTGCACTGCTCCCCAGAAAGAAGAACAGTCCAACCAGACATCACTCTCCACCCTCTTTGTGATGGATCCCAGATACAAACAGATCACTGCTGAATCGATGGTCAAGATCATATTTCATCCTCACAGAACAGAATTGGGAAATTTGTCTTTTTATATTTGGTCCATTTATACTTAATTATATCCTTGTTTCCTCCACTCCTGTATTCATTTAGGTGGCTGATGCTGCAGAAGTTTTTCAGTCTCAGTGGTACTGCAGTACTTCCAAGTGGCAGACACAGAGTGGGCACATTACAGTGGTTGTTTTCACTTCTGCCTCAGGCATCATTAACAGGAGTGAACACCTGCTGGGTTCCAGAAATAGTAAACCTTCTAAGCCCCTGTCTCTCACAAGACTACAGAATGTCTAAAAGGTTTTTAGAGAGATTTGGCTGACAGCACCAGTCACAGCAATGTGTTTTATCTGATCAGAGATCCTTGATTTCTCTTCTGTTATACTGGTAAGAGGTGGGAGCAGAATCTGATTCAAAACTAGCCTGCCAACAAAACTGCTAGAACTGCCTCCAAGCAATGAGTTACACACACAAGCACACACACATTTTCACAAATGAAGGCCAGAAAACACAGTCCATTCCTCACCTAAACTGTTAGTCATGTCCATTTTTACCTCAGCTGAGAATATGCTTTAGTAAGTGCCGAGCTAAAGACTCTGAGTGCAACACAGACCTGTATGTACAGGGAAGGGGAATAAACTGTGGCACTGAAAAGCAGACACCTCCAGTGTCAGATGTGTGTGCTTTGGGTCATCTTTCTGTCCTTGCACACCAAGGTTCTTTGAGTTTCTCATGTCTGTTTTTTCCCCAAATCTATTTTTTCCTCCAAAATAAACGTGTTACCACTGATGTAACTGCAATAAGAGCAAACCCTACAAAACATGTAGCAATTTCAACCCAATAGTTGCAGGTTTTTTTTCCTTGACTGAGTAAAAGTAAATTGAAATATGTTAAAATAAATTATCACACAGTCTTCAGGTATGGGGAGTGCTAAATGGGAACATTAACTGAATACTGACAGCTTGAGAAAATATTCATTACATGGTGTCACAACAGCTTCTGGAGCACAGCAGTGGAAAGATACATGCTAATAATATCCCAAGGTCCTTGTAACCTCCTGCTGGTATGGGGCAGACTTCACCAACAAATGCAGAGAGCAGTTATTAGGAGAATATGCCTTAACACAGAAATAACAGAGAAAGACTTCTGCCTTTTTTTCAGGAAAAATTCACATTAAACATCTGGAGCAAAAGAGAAATTACAAAAAGGGTACACACAACTACTCCAGCATAGAGACAAAAGTGACATCTCAAGTTTTGCCAGAGACAGCAGTTTCTTTCAACACCAAAACTTTCTTGAGAAAAGTAATGTAATGTGAGCAACATGTGTAGTGCTCCTCTTCCTGTCTGCTCACACGTAGATATATGCCACATCTCTAAAGGTATACATTTCAGTGTGGTCAGGTACCTAAATGCATCTTCCTTCATCAGAAAACCATCAGGATTTTCCTTAAAATATAAGGCCCACATGAATGTACCTCACAACATTCTTTTAAGACAACCTCCAATTCTGATTTTTGCGAAGTCTAAAATCATCAAACCTCATCACCTCCTCTGGCTGACCCGAATTTGAGGTTCTTTCTGCTTTTATGTTGGACTATGATCCTAAAGATACTTTTCTAACCTAAATGACTTTTTTTTTTTTTGCGCCAAAATCTTAAATTTTACTCTTTTAAAGTAATTTTTCCTCAAGGAAACGGCTTTAGAAAAAAAACCCAAACAATAAAACCCAAAATTTATCTGAAATTTCTTTCTGAATTAGGCGCACCTCTGTAACTATAAACTTTGAAGACAAAGTATTTGATGTTTGACACCTCTGTTTCTTAAAAACATGTTAATGTACAATTTATTAATATCTTTTCTCCTTTTATTTGGGATTCCTTTCAATATTTCTGTGTCCAAGATATTTACAGAAAGGACAGAGCCATGATCACTCCAAAATTAATTTGGAGAGCTGTTAAGTGGGTAAAAGGCTTCCAGAAGTACATTTATTTTCACATTAGAAACACTTCTCTCCTCTGTAATAAATTAATGCGGTTACTTTCAGGTCCAATTTCATAAAAGGATAGGCACCATTTCATCCATTTTCATTTCCCCTAAAAGACAGTATGAAAGAAGTTGGGGAAAGACAAAAACCATGTAATAGAAGGTAACAAAGACCAAGGCTGAGAGATTGGGTTTGAAGGGTACCTCAAAATATTGAAAAGCACAGTAAAAATCTTTTTGTTACAAGTGCAAACATAAGCATTTCTGCAGCACTCACTGAAAGCACATTCCTATGTGTTGATCAAGAATATTAATCCTTTTGTCAAAAGCCTTACTGAGGCTCTCCAGGCAGTTATTTAATTTTCAACAAAAATTGCTATGAGAAGCATTTCTGCATTTCTTATTTTTGTAGTTACGTTTGCTCTGTTGGATATTAACACGGAAACAAGTTCCTTTCGTTAGAAGCTTATTCTTTACCTAGAGCCATAACATTTCCAGTGAAAAGTGACAATGATGTCACAGAGGCAAATCAAAAGAGGTTACTCTATTTAAAAACTGGTAATTACAGGGTTGTTCTAAAAGTGAGGAACAGAAGGAATCTCAATGACTGTTTCAGAATGGAATTTCCTAATTTTCCTAACTTACTTTAAAATAAAAGATACATTGGAATGTTAGAATTATTTCTTTTGATCTGCATACACACCTTACCTATAGTGTTATTCACTGCACAGCCTCTTTAATTCCTACAGATTTATGAGACAGGGAAGTCCAGCAACTCCCTTTTATCCATGTTATTGAAAATAACCCCCTCTGGATAGGACTTCAACACCTTCCTGTAACAGGAGCACAGACTGAACAGATACTGACTGTTTCTTCAAGGTTGCTCAGCACAATCAGCAACTGAGAGGTGAGCAAAGAGCAACATAACCATCACTGCCACAAAAATTAGGCCAAATACTGAGACTAAACAGTACACTCATGACAAATAACAAAGGAAATTACAGAGTCAAAGAAAAGAATATTTCTGGACTTGNCTGGTTTTTCATTTTTCCCCAGCCGGTTTTTCATGTTTCTTTTTCTCTGGAACTATTTGAAGCTGCTCTGGACTGGGAGCTGGGGGAGCACTGGGAGCTCGCACCTGTGGCCCACCAGGGCCTGGCCTGGACAGCGGCATTTCCCAGCGCTGGAGGGACCGAGAACAGAGCAAGCCGAGCCACCACCCACAGGAGAGAGACCTTCTGAATTTGTCATCTCTTTAGAACTGCGAGAGTTTTTTTTTTTTTTTTTTTTTTTTTTTTTTTTTTTGTTTTTTTT
>VXBU01003851.1:84586-283508 GCA_013400315.1 Bombycilla garrulus
CATCCTACTAGGTACAAAAAAAAAAAAAAAAGAAATCCTGTCCTTTTATGTTCCTAGATCTTATCCCACTAAAAAGGCAGAAAATTAAAAGAACAGTGATTTTAAAATGCTGTTTACATTGGCACATGAAACTGATGAAGTTCAAACAAAAAAATAAAATAATTTCAGGAAGAAAAAGCTAATTTAAGCAGTGAGGAACTGAAAAATGCTACGTAACTTCTCAAATGTCCTGTGGTTGCTCTTACAGTGCTAAGAATTACCTGACTCCCAACAGCTGAAAGTCATCTGAGGTTATCAGAAGTTATCAGGACAACTGGTCAGCAGGGAGGATACTCAGCTAGTGCTAACAGTCCAGAGATGAATGGATCATTCTTTTAGGACCCAGGAATTGCTTCGTAACACCACCAATCTGGCAGATAAAGCTTCCCAAAGTTTATTTGTTTAATTTTAACAAGGATCCAGAAACAGATGTATACTGACATTTCATAAGTATTTTAGAACACTTCTGTATAAATTGGATTTACTCAGAGTTACATTGACTCCCTTTTATTCTTTTGTCTATATGAATCAAAGGGAATCAAGATCTTGAAGTGAAATTCAGTAAAACAGGGTAGGCAGTGTGTGTACTTTATCACTATGAATTAGACTGCTAAACTGCTGCAAGGTGCTACTCTCCCTGAGCTACTCAGACTAACAGCAAGGAAATCAGATGTGTTATCTATTCGGGGTTTCTGGAATCCACTTTCCATGAAGGTACTTGAAAACTATAATACCACAAGAAGCACTGATCATTATTGCCCTCAATGAGAGTATTCTGACTTTCCCATGCAGCTCAGTGGGTGGGGTTTTAAGGCCATTTTTCCTCTACTGCCGATGTCACAGATGGACCCTGTCAACAGTTGGGCTGTTACTAGAAACACCATGATCAGAAGGACTTCATGTAGTACAATAAGCTATGATATTCATATATTCTTTTATGTTTATAGCTATCAAATCACAAGGACGACAACACAAATGCATGAGGATATTCATTCATTACAGCTTCTTTAAAAAAGCCCCACTGTTCCTACAGAGATCAGTATATCCAAGCATCTGAAAAAACAGGAGGTTTTGAAAAGGAGAGGGAGCAAAAATAACTTTTTTTTTTTTGCAAAAAGTATTAATTTTAGTCTGCAGGTTCATTCTAACAAAGGCTGATGACTTTTAGCAAGTTACCTATGCATGCCCAGCAAGCCAATATAGCTCACGGACTAATTAAAGAATCAGGTCATGAATGTAGTCAAGGTTTACCTGTAAAAGTGTGATATGACAGCAGAGCAGCCATGGACATGATGACAAATGATAGCACATGAAATAGTCAAACCTGACAGTTAAATGGGATAAAAAGCATGGTTGCCAGCTGCATACCCAAAGAGATGCTTACCTGACAGTCAGGGTGCCATTCACTGCTGCATGTACAAAAAGCAGGATCCATCAGCAGCTTCACACTCTTTTTCCCTGGAAGAATTCCCTGAATAATGATACTTTTGGACGACCAAACTTTTTGTTTATGGAGAACAATATAGAACAGAAGAAAGCCCTTACATTTGTATCAGCCTATTGTCATTGGATGATCACAGATTTTAAATACTTTCAGGTATGTAAAGATGGATGAGAAAATGCGTGTGCAGTGTTTTTTTAGAGGAATTATTTACTCACTTGAGCTGTTCACGTAGGGATGTGCAGCAGTGACACCAATGTGCTTTGCGCTATCTTCTTTAAATGATTAAAAAAGTAAAAATGGACTCATATTACCCGGTGTGCATCTGCAAAGTTTAAGAGAGTAGCTCCATGAGGCACTGAAAAAGATCTACACCAGGGAACTACACCAGGGTCTGACCCCCATGAACACAAAAATGAGGTGCTATTGCTATGGCAACTGCCTTTGGTTACCAGTGGAGGTGGTTGACATTCTTCTCTGCAATACCCCCTACAGGCCACATAAGAACTGAGGAAAATATATATTTTCTAAGGTACAGATTTGTTTTCCAAACCCCACAGAGCGATTTTATCCATCCTGCAGCATTGTCACCTGCAGATGGAAACCCAGGACACAGTGTTCAGTCACAAGGGTGCCAGGATGCTCCCCACTTGGAGGACTTGCATTCATTTTATCCACTGTGAATTCCAGACAATCTCTGTGGTTACTGCAGATCAGAGGGTAGGCATGAGACCCAAGCTGCAGTTAATTAATTCCTGTTTTGTCTTTTCAAAGCCTCATTTCAGCATGGAACAGGCTGTCTCTTTTTATTTTCCCCTGCACTTCAAGAGAGGCACTCAATACCACTGAAATAGTTGGTAAACACTTTCCTGCAACAAAGGCACATGCACAGACACACATTTATCTATTCTTCCTTTCTAGGACAGAGTTAAATGCCCTATGAGGTATATTGGCTTTATCATTGTGAAAATGGGTTTATTGGCATCTCAGCTAGAACAGTAAGAATTAGTTACATTATTATGGAAGGTACAACTATGTAATTTATGAACTTCTCCTTCTTAAATGCATTCATATACCAGAGATCAAGTTTCAAAAATTACATAAATTTTCAGAGAGAACAAAGGACCTCAAAATAGTGTTATATTTTCGAACACAGCTCTGGTATTGAGTAAAGCTGATTTTAAGCATGAATGTTGGTTTACCACTTATCCAAGGGCTAATAACTTCAGAGTTCCTATATTAAACATACATGCATTTCCTCAAAGTAGCTTAATTGCTCATTACAAAATGAATTCTGCATGATGCAAGCTAAAGATTGGAAAAAGATTGTTTTAAGTTTTCATTAATAATAAAACATTTCAGTTAACTACTATATTTTTCAGGAAGACATGCATAACAAAAATATCAGTTTTTCAAGGAAAAAAACCCCCTTAAACTTAGAAAAAGTAGTTACTCAGAAATAAAATTCAAGATTTTTTGCTGTGAGAAACATTTTATATTTTGCTGTGGTTTTTTTCTTTAACATTTTTGCTGGCATTGAATTATTTCAGATGCATAAGGATTCTAAATGTAACACCTAATTCCTTTGTTCTTTGGTTGGTCCAGGATGCTAGACAGCTACACGTGATGTAATCTGCAGGGTTTTCACCACTGTTTCTCATCTGGCAATTCTTCTTTTATAGGGGTCATAAAGGCAACAGTCTGTAAAATCTGTTTCAGGTTTTTCTTGCTCAGTTGTACTAATCTTGGTATCTCATTCTTTTCATCAGAGGCTTGTGTCTTTCTTTTTTCAATTAGAATTCTCTGAATGATTCTTCATGATGTGGAAAGTCTTCATCTCTTCAAGGAATCTGATTCAGTTAACCTAAAGTGACCTCAATTTTGAACACAATAGAAATAATTTGTTTTCTTTACCTCTACTTTTTAACACAGTCATGCTTAGATGATCTTTTCTGGTCACCTCAGTAAGAACTTAAAAAGAGGATTTAGGTAAAACATTATGGGAAGAGAAAAGCTAATTGAAATTTCAATAAAAAATTAATTGCCACATCCCACTACAATGAAGAGGTCAAATCATCCTCTTACACTCATTGTGCACATTGTCAGAAATACTTTGATGCAGAAAAAGACCAGTAATGGTACCATTGATCTTGCATTCATTTGCAGTTGGGAGAAGGGTAAAACAAAGCATTTATTAACCCTGTTCTCATCCCAGCGCTGTGAATTTACTCAGAGGTATATGGAATGTCCGGTTGTAAGCTATCAGAAGTACACTGTTTTGTGTACATTTATAAAGTCATACAAAATGTAATTCTGGGATCCATCACATTATGAATTTTTATCAACTAACTCAAGAATGGTCTGGGAAACTCCCTGGAAGTTTTTCCTGTATTTCCATCTTTTAGATGCAGTATGATAGGTCCTTTCTCTCTGGCTGTAGCTTCTCCAAGTTTGTTCATTGCAGAGGATACTTTAGGGAATATCTCCACAGTGCTTGCTGTTTTTTTCCTGATCTAAACTAATCCCACTCCGTGGTAATGTCATATCCTTGACACTGCTGTCGGCTGTTGCTGTCAGGATTTCTGATGGATCTTGATATATTTTTCATATAGCAAATATAGAAGTGTGATTTCTCTGTAATACTAATGGTCTACTTCTACTACAACCTGAATGTAAAACATCTGTGACCCATTTCTCATAACTCGACCAGTTACCTTTTTATTTTGTGCTAATAATAGAGTCCTATCTTTCCTGCTTGATTAATCTGCTTACAATAAATGAACTGTATAATCAGTAATTTTCACTCAAGAATAAACTTTTCTTGAATCTTAATTATATCAAATTTGCTGATGACAGATACACTTCTTGTGAAATAGGTTTTAAGATCCTTTCTATCCAAATGTTAATGTCTAGATAAAACTAAATGAAGTATATTAATTCATTTTCCCAAAATGTTATAAGAATCTTCATGTATAGACTTGCATTTCACCTGAATGGTCTTCATGCATTGCAAATATAAACTTCACTTTGTTGTTAAATGGAAAAGAAAAAGGTGTCTTAAGTTATATTCACATTCTTACACTATCTCTGAAGACATGCTCCAATATATTAAAAAAAAAACCCTAAAGACACTGAATTCAAAAACATTCCAACTTTATTCTATACCATTACTTTATTGTTTCACATGACTTCATGCTGCATTTACGTAAAACACATTTGAATTAGTTTGTTAAATGTTTGGGTTTATAACAGTCATTTTCTTTTTCATTTTATGTAAATTAGTATGTGATGTTTCTCTAGAAATTTTTTGTTCCATGATGTTAGAAAACATTTAAAATTGCAGTATGTATAATTGTTTTTTGCAGGAAATGTTTGAAAAGCGCTGCCTAGTCACAAGCATCGTGAATGCATCGAGTGGAGTTCCATGTCCTTGCACTAAATATTTCAATTTCCTTTTAGAATCTTATAGAACAGGCCAATACAAATCTCATGCACAAAGAAACTAGATCTGAACCATTAAGGTAACCAAAACTTATTCTGAACCTAACTGATGCTGAAAATTACAATTGGACTGTACTTTTAGTGTCTTAGAAATTTTACCAAGTACCAAGAAGCTGGATTGCGTCTTGACTGTGGCATAAAGACGGTCTAGAAACATCCTCTTGAGAAATATTGCCCAACTTTTGGAAGCATGGGGGTTTTTTTTTAGGCCAAGTGAGTACTTTCAAACTCTATTATTTGGACAGTCAGTATTCATGAGATGTACAGAAAATCACACGTAGTTCCTAAATCAAACAGAACAGGTCAGAGGTCAGAGTGTGGTGGCTCAATGACAAAGGACCCCTCTCAGGAGTCAAGCAGAGCTGATTAAGAAAAGTGTTTTCTTTATTCTTTTTGAAGGAAGGCTACGGTGTTTTGAAAAGGGTTGGCCTGAATAGCATTGAACTTTGAGTGAAATTGTATTGAAATTGTCATGTCACTTCCAGCTTGGCATTCAAGACGGAATCAGCAGCTAATTGCCTGGTATACAAGCAACCCATGGGGAGGGAAATCCTGTGCTTTGTGGGTAAGAACTTTTCCAGAACTAAAGAACAGCTATTGAAATTAGCACATGTTTATCTCAGTAACAAAGGGAATAACAAGGTGATTTTGCTGTAATCACTGGAAACACATTTTCCTGCTCTTTTTTTCTTCCATTGCCTTCACTCACTTGGACAAAACTTGAAGACAGACATTTTCACCTCAGTCTGCACTGAAAAATAAGATGAAGCGCTGAAAAGACAATGACTCTTGCTGCCATTACCTCATGTTTACGAAATAAAAGAGTTTAGAACTCAGAGAAAAAAACCCAAACAAACAGGCAAAAAAACCCACGCACACACAAAAAAAACCCAACCTGAAACTCAGCAAATTTTCTTCCTAATTTGATAGAAGTAGGTAATCCTCAGTTATTTCAAGTCACAACACCTACCATAGCTAACAAGCCCATTTCAAAGAAAGAAATGTGGAATTGTACTTAAACTTGAATTATACTTCCCCAGAAGGAAAATCTGCCTACTGAATACAGAGCATATTAACATCTTTACCCATATAGAAGAAAGTCTTTAATAGGTCTTTAATAGATTTCTAGATAGTGAGTGTATGAATACTAGCCAGCCATTGCTTCACTGGGAGCAGTACAAGAACACGGCAGAAAATCATACAAAATTTCAGATCCAGAGAATCAGAGCAGCAATGCTGAGGAAGAAAAAGAAGGTGAATAAACTAGAAGGGATATATTAGAAGGCTTTCTTTAAGTATTTTGATAACTTAAATCTGTTTGTGATCACAGGATGACATGAATTAAAAATGGCTTTGAGAAAGTCACTTTTGTACTGCATTGTTTTGAATAAAGTGAAATTGTGTCCTAACCATTGTATCTTTTAAGGCTACAGAGAAGAAAAGAAATCTGTGTTATGGTATGTCATGTAGCCAGGGATGGTCAGGAACTTTTGAGATGTAAGCATTATTGCAAGGAACATTATTCACCATGCAAGATACAGTGAGCTGATTCACTTTTCTATTGACTGATCACATTTAGAAAAGCAAAGAACTTTTAAACAATTGTTTTGCTTATACTTATACATTCTTCAGAAGTGACCTGGTTGTCAATACTTCACCCAAAGAATATACGTACAAAATCAAATTATAAGTAAGGAGACAAAGTGAGAACATCAAATATATTCCCAGTCCCTTTCTATTAAGAAACTAACCATTTTTGCTGGTATCTCTGCTAGTTCAGTGGAACAGTAGCATAACATGCTATCAAGTGCAATCAGTGGTATTTGCTGACATGAACATTTTAATTATGCATTACAGAAATATAGTCAATTCTGGAGGATCTTTATACTTCTATTCTCAGCTCATAATTATTTCAACAGTTCCATATGTCACAGTTTGATCAATTGAAGGGCACAGGAACCCCTCATGTATACATTACAATGATACAGTATCTGTAATAAAAATGCAGCACGCAGCAATATTCCTCACTGCTGCTTGCACTATCGTTTAGCCTTTGATATTAGAACGATGTTATCTACCTGGTGATAATGGCAGGCCCTGCCATCATTCCCTTGGCAAGGACTAACTGAACATAATGACCAAGAAATAAAACTATGAACCATCTAGAAACATCAATGGTCTCAAAAAAGCTGTGCCTGCATGAAATCATTTCCTCAATAGAAGAGCATTTGGATTTTCACTAAGGGATCCTGAAATCAGCAGTGCTTTTCACAGACAAAGGGTCTTTCCATCTTGACTGTTCAACTTGAAACTTCCCGTGTACCACAGCTGAACCTTGACTATGTATTTTGCAAGTTCTTTCGTAAGAAAGAAAAAATTGTCATTGCTCTTGCAGTACGGGCTGTATGTTTATCATCGAAAGGGACTGAGGAGAGGTAATCTGCCACTCAAATCACATTTCACTGGAGATGTGCAGGGCTTTGGAGCATAAACATGAGTTTGCCAGTCTGAATTCGAGTTGGCAGCAGCACAGCAGTGACAGAAAGCAGAGTGACAGCGAAAGGTGAAGTGCAATGTGAAGATCTAGAAGGTGTCAGTTCAGAGGTGGTATTTAGTGATACCATCTGTAAATGGGAGCAGATGAGGTGGCCTGAGGACAATCTGTAGAAGATAGAGGAGCAAGAATGAATCTCAGAGCTCTAATGGAAACTGAAAGTAGGTAGAAGCTGAAAAGAATACTGCTTGGATAATAGGAATAGAAAGAAAGCTATCAGGATATACAATACTAGTGCAGATAAAAGAGCGGGGACTTGCAAATTGAAGTATTTGAGAGAAAAATTAAGGTCATGGTACGTGAGAAATTTTCCCAACATTGTACTGCTGTCTTCATGTAAACAGATATAATTTCTTAGGGAAAAGCAGTGAAGTATTTTTTAAAGAAAACTGAAAAATCATAACTGAATACAGCTTTTCAATGAAAAAAGCCAAAATGCCCATCCTGTGCCCAGCCCTTCACCTCCTCAGTGAAGATCAACTTTATACGAGCCTTCCTACACCAGACTCATAATGAATGACGTTTCACTAGCAACACTCAGTATGTGTTACCATGTAACTCATTATCACAGTTAATGTGAGCTTCATTGTCTCTTGCAAGAACTAGGATTCTGCATTCCCCTTCCAGTGCTACAACGCTGTATGGGAGCAGGTGTTCTGGGTGCTCTCCCAAAAGACCTTGGACGTGGATTTGGATCCATTTCTGAAAAAGGAAGTATTAAATTTGTCTCATATTCTAGGCAATTGTGCTAACTACCAAATTATTGTGGGGGCCTGAGACCACCTTTGTGAAGGGACGAAATCACCCAAGAAGGAAATCCAACTCCTGAATCATAGCAGTCTTGTATAAGGTACACAGACTTTGCAGAAGGAAAGATTTATCCCCATAGTCTGTGCTTTTCATCTCCCTCTAAATGTTGAAGCAGTTTAATCAATGCAGTCCTATACACTAATGCACAAAGACCTTTTCAGTCTCATACAAGACATACGTATTTTGTTGTTGGATTTCAAATTGCAATGTAATATCAACTTAAGAACCCAATTAAACAAAACCAAAAGTGAATTCTTAGTTTTTAAACTGATTTTTCAGTGTTAACAAATACTGTTTGATCTAGAAGCTCTTATTGTTCTCTTTTCACCTAAAAATGTTGGCTCAAAACTCAAAAATGTTTATGTGTATGCTGAAAATTAAGCACATTTCACTATCCCTTTTTTGTAATTGACAAATATTTTTCTGTGAGAAACACTGCTGAAAATTAACAGTTTTGGGTGGGTTGTCTCTTAGAATTATTAACATGAAAAAGAGAATGAAACCACACTCTGAAAGGTAAATTAAACCATCCACTAAGTTTTGTGAGGCAGGGTTGTATTGTTGTTTCTCCCCTGAGAAAAATATTACTTCACCCTAGTCATAGAGCTTTAACCTCTGTCCTTTCAGTTCACTGACATTTTGATATGGAAGACCTATAGCAGGAGCTAAAAATAAAACATACTGTTATTTATTCGCATCAGCTGAACCTTTGTCCTATGAACCAATGTGGGGGAAGGGGATGGGGAATGTGTATTGCAGTCAGGCGATATCTGATAGAAAGCAATGCTAAATTTAAAGCTTCTTATATTTACCAGCAGCAAAATATATTAAGTACATCACCAAACTATTACTGCCTTGGATGCTTGCCACATAATCCCTCCCAGCTAGATTCAGAGCATATTCAAACTGCCTCTTCCAAAGTCCAGGATGCTCAGCAAAGAGCTTTAACTCCACCACGCTGCACACCTGGACCTTCATGACTGAGACTTTTCCAGCCTGAGCTGCCCTCATCCCTCCGTGTCTCTGCACAAAACACAGCACAGAAGAAAACTGCAGGAGAGGCCTGTGTGTCCCAGCGCTCCGCTTTTGCATGGCTTCAGCTCCACAGAGATGCAGGCAAAACAAAGAAGCAAAACTCTTCATTAATAGAAGGCGAAGCGAAGAGATGAGCTGGGAGGGAAAAAAAGTGTCAGGGAGGTCGCAAGGGCTGCTGTGGGCAGGGCACGGTGTAGGTGCTCAGATGCTCGGCTCTCGTCCTCTACCAGCAGGGGAGGAGGGAAGGGTTGGCGGGGGCTCAGCCCCTTGGCCGGGTGCTCTCTGCCCACCCAGCCCCAGCGTCCCCTGCCCGCACAGCCCTGAGGCCCAGCCGGCAGCCGGGCTCTAGAGGAGGCAGAGGGCCGGCTGCTGCCCGGGCAGCCGCAGTGCCGCCCCGCCCTGCTGGGCAAAAGCCTAAAAATCCACACAACACCGAGTTTCTGGGCAGCAGCCAGTGCCTGTGGCACAAATCCCTACGTTTCCGAAGTGTGACACGAGTGGCTCAGCTAGCTTCGGGCTGACAGTGCTGGCTGTGCCGTGCCTTGAGCGGGCACACCATCCTGGGAGGCCTCCAGCGCTGGCCCCAGGCTGCTTAGCTGCTGCTGCTGAGAAGAAACAGCTTTCTCCTTGAAAAGTCCACAGTGGGAGCACGAATCACAGTGGGAGCGGGCGTGGCATCAGTATTTGCGATGCCCCGAGTCTCTCCAGTGTCGGTGTTTGCGATGGCCACGTCCTCGGTCCCTGTCATGAGAACGGCCTTTGCCCTGTCATCATTCATTGCAGTGTCACAGTCTTCTGAGCGCTCAGTCAAATCCGGGCTGACATCAGGCTCTGCCCGGAACTTGGTCAGCCCAGAGTGACGCTCAGCTGTGCCCTCGGTTGCCGTGCTGCCGGTCTTCCTACGTCGAAGGGGCACAAACGTCCGCAACTTCTGCAGGAGAACAAAGGCCAGGGAAGAGAGGCACGTTCCAAGTGCGCTGCTGGGCTGAGCAGTGAGAGCAGCCCCAGCCCAGGTGGGGATGGCTGCAGGTACCTTCAGTGTTCTGAGGAAGCAGCCACGGCTGCGTTCCTGCTCTTGTGTCCAGCCCATGGCTGCATCTGGCAAAGAGCGAGCCCAGCCCGAGCTGAGGAGCTGCAGGAGAAGCCAGAGAACACAGCCCAGCCTGGGGACAGCTTCAGGATGCCCCAGGGAATGGAGCACAGCCAAATTCACGTTGGATTGAATTATGTTTGGTTTTTATAATAAATATTCCATCTATTCCTCTTAACATCTTTAGCATTATAGAAGAACCTAAACTTTTTGAGTGTAAGGAAATGTATGGCAATGCACTGTAGAGCTGGATTTACTCTGCCTCAAAGCGTTTCAGTTTTAATTTTGTTTTAAACATAGCGCCAGTATTCTTACATTGGTCTGCACAGACAAGATCCTAGAAGATGTTTTGGTATTCCTCCTTGTCACTCTTTTTAACAATCAAGTTATTCATCCTGCAGTGGGTTATAACCATCTTGCAGTTATTTTTCTTTTTTTTTTCCCCCTTTTGTGTGGGGGTTTTTTGCCTTTTTTTGTTTGTTTTTGGTTTGGTTTTGGTTTTTTTCTTACCTTTGTGAGGCTAAGGAAAGAAGGAAAAGAATGAAAAATGGCAAGAATAGTATTTGAATATGTCAGAAAGAGTAAAGTAAGACAGCAGCTGTGCTGGGGCAACTGTGGAAGAGCATTCACATGCAATTGTAACACAGATTTGGGACAGAGATCAAATACAAGCCAAGCTCCACCAAAACCCATGGTTTACTGCCAGAAGAAACAACACTATAGAAAAAAAAAGATGAGCTGGAGCATAAACTGTCACACAAACAGAATTAATGATCCAGATTTGGATGGAACCAATCCAAGTTCAATTTTCATTAAGACCCAAAGTAAAGTGATAGAAAAGACAAATCACCGGAAATTTAATAGTACATTTTATATAACAGTAAATTACTCATAGTTACCTATGGATTCAGAATGTGCCTACTGGGAAATGTCCCTTATTGCCACAGATATAAGTTTCAATATATTAAAAATCACCCCATTTTCCAGACCTGGGGTTCCAGATCTTAAGGGATTTATTAAATTTTGCTCTAGACAAGAAGACCTTAAGATACCCTTTTATCACAAGATCACTGCATCGATGAGGTTGGAGAAGGCCTCTGAGAACATCGAGTCCAAACTGCGACCAAACACCACCATGTCAGTTAGGGCATGACACTGAGTGCCACTTTCTTTAAACACCTTCTGGATTCCACTACCTCCCTGGGCAGTGCATTCCAGTATCTAATCACGCTTTCTGTGAAGAACTTCTCATGTCCAACTCAAACCTCCTCTGGCACAGGTTAAGAATGAGTCCTCTCATCCTGTCATTGGTTCCCTGGGAGAAGAGACCGACTCCCCACTGCTACTCCCCTCATTCTTGCAGCTGTAGAGAGTGACCAGTTCTCCCCCGAGCTCCTCTTCTCTGGGCCAAACAACCCCAGCTCCCTCAGCTGCTCCTTACAGGATCTGTGCTCCAGACCCTTCACAAACTGGGTTGCTTTTCTCTGGACATGCTTCAGCATCTCAATGTCCTTCCTGAATTCAGGAGCCCAGACACGGATGCAGGACTCAAAGTGTGGCCTCCCCAGTGTTGAGCAGTGCGGAAGAATCCCTGCCCTGGTCCTGCTGGCCACACTGCTCCTGACACAGGCCAGGATACCATCTGAAGATCGAAAAGGCCCTACGCAGGAAAGCACATTTTCAGGTTCGAGGGGACAATCTAAGAACTTCTGTGTACAACTGCAAAGACAAGTCCCAGTGATAAAGTCATAAAGTAATACATTTTCTCACTAAATTGCTACTGACTTTTGCCTCATTTCTTGTTATGTCTCCTAAGTTCTGGGGCAAAACAAAATGTTTGTGTCAAAAAGTCTTTTCTTAGAAATAAGACTAAACAGAATTTAAAAATTGTGTTAGTAAGGGTTAGCTTATTGTGAGAAAGGGCAGGAAAAGTACTAGAAACATACAACTATATATTAAAAATCTACAAGGCTACAAATATATGAAAAATACATAACAAGATAAAAAATCTTTAGGCATCTATGATAGTAGGAAGCAGACACTATTTACCCCTTTATTCTGCATAGGTATGTTGATTACCCTGCCTTCTTTGTCAAATTTTGCTACTCTTTATTTTTTCTACTGATACCCTGATATTCTCCAGCTTTCATAAACATCCTCAGACCTTTAAGCCACATGTTAGGCTTAATATGACCAGACTTATGGCTGTTAACAGCTGTTTGTTCATTTTCTATTCTTATTCTGTAAGGGAGAGAGAGAAACACATACGTAAGTTAGGCTTTTAGTCATTTCCCCTTAAGAGAAAAAAAAAAAAAAAGAAAAGAACAAAGCTCTGTGGGAGCTTGACTAGAGAGCAAATAAAATAAAAAAATAAAACACTGGGTTTTCTGTGGTTCAGTTACAATTAATTATTTCAGTTTACCTTGATCAGAATTAGAGAATGATCCCTTCTTTTAGTGCTTAACTTTCAAAAGGGAGCTCAAATCTTAAGATAATCACAATGGTGCCTCTTTACTCTTTTAAGTTTACATGAATACATTTTTGTACTTTGCTTTTAACACTGGTCTTAGTACACTTTCCACGTTACCCTCCCTTCCCTTCCATTTTAAATCCATTCAAAGATTTTTGTATAGATTTCTGAAGAAAGTCTGATCTGAGTTTTGATGCCATCTATTTGTTGAAATGAGAAATGCATTAAATAATAGAACATGAAAAGACAAAGGACGGAAAAAAATATAAAAACAGTTAACGTGAAGAGTTTCCAGGAATGCATGGGGATCTGAAAATGGCACTGCTTTAATTTCTAACATTTGCGTCTTTTTCAAGTTTGTCCTTTTTCAGGGACTTTGTCGATGTATGTATGCAAACAGTAAAGAAATTTTACTTCTGTTTCAAAACATTGTCAACTAGGAAAAAACATTCAAATATTTTCTGACTTACTAGCTGCAGTTTCAGTGTCTGCTACTGCTTGTTACTCAGTCCACATTTTCAATATTCTTCATTATGCATTGATCAATGCACTGAATTGTGTCATGGGTCACACACAATTTTGTATTTAAATTACAAAACACAAAGAAATATGCCTGCTAGCTAAATAACTAGCATTCATAGAACACTTGTGATCCATACATTTTCACACTGATGACTGGCACCATGCAACAACAATTCAAACACGAAAACAGCATGACAGAGAAGGACAGATTTATTTTGACATAATTTATCTTGCTTAATGTTGAAGTTTTCCATATAAGGAAATTGAGCAAGCAAAATCCTAAATGCTAGGAAATTTATGTTGTTAATTTCCAACACCTATTTTGATGGTTGTTGTCATCTTTCTGGACATTTAGTATCTTCTAAATATATACTCTAAATACTCCAAGAAGCCGAAGTAATTTTTACATTTTTTGAATATTGAACATTTAAACCCAACCTAAGTACAAACACCAAATAAATTTATCTAACAATGTAGTGACTAGACAAGTCACAGCTTATCCAGAGCCAAAACTCTAGTTTTGCTTTATAAATTATAAGATCCCTTAGAATCTAAACTAGTAAAAAACCTTCTACAAAACCTATGATATTATTCACTACTGCTACAACTGTGACAGAAACCATGACTGAACCATCATAGAACCTACCCAGTTTGGAGTTCTCAGAAACTCTCATGTGCGCAGACATTATAGCAGAGTGTCAGTAAGGAAGATACCAGTGAATAGATATATAGTTTTTCAACTTGCCTTTCTCTTGTCAAACTGTTTTTGTTTTTTTTTTCTCATAAACATACAACTGCGAATTAAACATGGCATCTAAAGCTGTAAGAGCTTCCACTAATATTTTCTGGCAAAACTTCAGATTTTGCCCTGTAAGTGAAAGATCCCTTTAGCTACTGTAGTTTTTGGACCCATTCCTGAGCATTTGAACGGCCTGTGTCTTTGTCTGGAAAAATACAGCCTCTGGATCTCAGGCAAAAATTGTTTTATTTCAGTGCAGTGAAATCAAATACAGTGAAAGTATACAGACAGCAGTGTCACTAATTATGAGCAGTGATCTTTTACATCATAAAGTAAAATATAAAGTGCAGTACAAAACTTGAGCCAGTTGATAAAAATCAGACAAAATACACTATAGAATTCCACCTAATTCTTGTTAAGGTTTGTGATTTTATGAACTGCTTGTTCATTATTCCTAGTATATTTTTAAATGCATCAAATTAACTCAATCAGAAATTATTTCAGCTTACATAAGACAAGCATAAAAATCCACTAAGAAATAGAGGTATCTATGTGTAACATCTTCAAGATTCATTAGGATGATTAGATGTTAAAAATACAAAGACAGTTATTAAAGTGAAAAGGGTGTTAGCAGTTCATACCTTCACAGTATGAAGAAAATTTTAATAGGCACTGATTAATAAAATGTATTTCCTCACCACTTGCTCTCATGCTTCCTAAAACATATATGACCAGCAAAGGCTAACACTTCTGGTTTTGAACAGCACTTGAAGTCCTAAAATTATGCATGAAGAGTATTCCAAACAAAATTAAACCATTAGGTCAATGCAATAGTATAACCCAAAGGGGCAAACAAAATCCTCACTACTGATGCTCATTCACTCACCCCTGAGAGTGAATGGGGTGGGGAGAGAATTGAAAGAATAAAAATAGGAAAATTTGTGTGTGGAGGCAAGGACAGTTTGATAGGTAAAGCAAGAGCTACATTCACAGGCAAAACAGAACAAGGAATTTATTCACCATGTCTCACTGAGGGCAGCCAGGTGTTCAGCCATCCCCAGGAACGTCCCCCCTCCTTCTCTTCCCCCGGGTTTCTATACCGACCCATGCACCACATGCTATGGAGTATCACTCTGGTCAGTGGGGGGCAGCTGTCCCAACTGTGTCCCCTCCCACACCTGGTACACTCGCTGTGGGACAGTGTGAGAAGCAGGAAAGTCCTTGAGTCTGGGCACTGCTCAGCAGTAACACACCTGCGTTATCAATACTGTGTCCAGCACATATTCAAAATCTTGACTCATACCAACTCCTGTGAAGAAAAGCAACTTTATGCCAGCTAAAAGCAGCACAACCAGGAACAGATTTTAGCTCTGTGCTGGTAAAAGAGGTCACATTCACTATTTGAGTATTACTACTACACAAAACCAATGGAGAGGTCATCCTGCGAGAGGTTCAACAGGAAAATCTTCATAATGCTCTCACCAGAATTTGCTTCCAATTATACTGATACGATCCTTTCCNTCTAATGGAGAGGTCATCCTGTGAGAGGTTCAACATCCTTTTCAGGAAAATCTTCATAATGCTCTCACCAGAATTTGCTTCCAATTATACTGATACGATCCTTTCCTTCAGGGGACCTTTGGAACAGTTACCTCTGGCATGTACAACCACTCTGTACTCCCAGGAGTTTTTCAGCCCCTAAGATGTTAGACAGTATGGGACTGAACTAAGAATAGACAGCTAAGTGTTTTAGTCACCATGACTAATGGAGCTCTGAGCAACATGGGCCCAATTTTGACAGTTGTTACATTAAGCTGAGCTAACAAGAATAACTTACTCTGTAAAAAGCAGTGGAGATAAAATAAATCTTTCAGAGCCTCACATGAGCCATGATTATTTAACAACAGTATTAGAGAAACTAGCTTTACTGAAGGTAGGTGTTTCTGTTCATTACACAAAGAAGTTGTTAGTTTCAGTAGGTGAAAAAAATTATAAAACTGGGCATAGAAATTAAAACCATGACAGTGTTTCTCCTGTACTATACATATGTTCACACAGAAGTACCTGTTTGTAGACACATCCCTAAAATGTAGGTTATTGAGAAAGATTTTTTTTCTCAAAGATGAGTCAGTTGTCAGTGCTTTGTGATGCATTTTTTAAAATGCAGAAATGTAGCCTTATAAAATTCCAGTCATCTCCAAACAAAGTATCACACTAGTAGCTAAGGAAGTCAATTTCTGAAGCTTCCATTATAAATGAGGAGCTTTGCTCGGCTGCTTTGTCTAGGATTTAAATGTGTTCGTGTTAAACAGCACATAAACATTACATGGACACCATTTAACACTATGAGCAGCTTTGCTCTTTATAAGCATGGCTGCTGTTTCCATGACTGTCAAGCGTTTCTCTTGAAGATTTTATTCACTTAAAAGCTGGTATCGCTGCTATCAGGTTCATCAGGTTTCTCTTGAAATGTGAGAGATCAGAGGTGAGAATGTGACCTGATCTTAACCTCTTTAAAGAAAACGAATCCTGAAAACCTTGCGTGAAAGGTGCAAGGCACAGCCTCTCTTCAGTCTGGGCTACAGAGAAAGTAGTTAGCAATTCTGGGCCAAATCTTTAGAGATTTTAAGCATCTGCTAATTAGCCCAAGAGCTGTTAACAGCAGGAGACACTATGAAATCTTTCAGCACATCCATAAAACATTGAATGAAAAGCCAGCGTTGCAGTTTATCATTTTATTCTATCGTAGTTTATAATTTTGTAGTTCAGTATTTTCTTGCTTATTGTTGTGCTTTTTTGCTGTTTCATGTAATATTTTAGTTTTAACTCAAACCAAATATTCTATTATTTAAAAAACCCTCACATCCATAGAAAAAGAGGGGGGAATTAATAATATGACACAATCAGGATGCTTACAGTTATAATTTCTACCATATTTGTCTATGTACAGGTTCTCAACTACTTCATTACTAAAAGCTATACACTATAACTTTGAGTAATTTTAACACTTGAGGAGAACATTCCAAAGGAAAAGCACCTAAATGCATAAACAAGGAACACCTTAGTTACCCGGTCAGATCTCAGCCCACACGTTGAAATTAATGACTTGTATGATCACCTGATAACTTCTGCAAAACACTTTCTTATACCTAAGTTTAAGATCCTCTTATAAGAGATATGTTGATTACTGCTTATGTAATTTTACCTAATTTAATTGCATTCCCCTAATACCTCTACTTGTTTGTTTTATTGATTAAGCTTCAAACAGGAAGCACTTTCAAGCATTTGATAAAATTCTATTCACACAGGAATTTTGGAGAAGATGTCATGCGATAAGATCAATCCATTTTTAAAAGTCTAATTAAAGACATCAGAAAGAAATTACCTGAGGGTAGGAAGAGCACTTAATGGATGTTTCTTGTCAGAAGCTGTGAAATGTGTTTTGCCAAAGGGATTAAAGATACCCATTGAATTCATCATGTCATACAAACATCCATTATTTGTCAGTTCAATCTGTGAGGAGAAATACTTTCCCATATCTTGCAGTTATGAACCTGCTACTCCTACGGTGTCACAATCTGGCATTACTATTTGAGAAGGAACCCTCTCTAAATTAGGAGAATGCAGTTTTAGGTACCCCCTGAAGTCCATAAGTTAACCTCCTCTTTTCTCACCTCCAGCTTTTCTAGGAAATCTCACAGACTTCCTTGTAACCACAGTAAGGAAATCAGGATGAGAAGCCCTTCCTGACGGCAAGATACTGCACTCACCTGCCGTACCTGCCTACCATGCTATGCCACGAACCTGGAAGATAACTAGGTCTTCTGAACAAGGAAGGCACTAACCCACTTGGTATTTATGACTTACTATGATAGTTTCAAGCAAAAGCCAACATTTAAAAGTGGGAGCTTGCTACTGTCATGTTTTCAAACAAAATAATTACTCAAGGTTTGTTTTTAAAAAAAGGTTTCATGTTTGCATATGCTAAACACAGACAGCTCCTCACTCAAAGTTCTGAGTCACTTGTTTGCACTCAAAGTGAGTTTTGGGTAAGATAAATAATTGAATTGTCACACTGGATGTTTCTCCTCATCTCTCAGGAGTTCGGGTTCATCGTGAGGTGCTTTTCCTTGTAGGACACCCAACTGGTTTCTGCATTGATCTCTTGAAGGCAGAGCACCGAGTGCTGTTAGGGGAACTTCCCATTTCAACCATCCAGGAGCCACTGACAGCCACACTCACACCAGCTGAGCTGGAACCACACACACAGGCAGACCAGTTTTCCTTACTAGCTGAATCCCAGATTTCCAAGAGCAGTGTCTCAGATGTCTTGATCCTTCAATCTCAGTGCAGTAATTAACAGCTTGAGTTGGTGCCTCTGAGGCAAGAGCCCCAAAAAAGAAAACCCTGTGATTTTACACTTTCAGAACAAGGGTGTAAAAGCCTGGCATCCTTGGCTCCTGTTGTGTTCCTGAAATAAAACTCAAAAAACATTCTGTTCTGCCCATTCTTATTTTACAGCTCCTTTTCCCCATTCATTTATCCTTGCATTTCATTTGTTTAGTAATTCCAAGCAGCAGATGTGTATCAGTAAAGAATATACACGATCAGAATTTACAAGCAAATGTTCCCAAACAACACTGCAGTTCAAGAATAACCAAAGTAAGAATAATACATTATATATCTGGAACACATCACCTGTGATCCATTTCATTAACAACGTACTATGCTTGGTTCTTGTATAAAAACTCCTTCGGGTCAATATGTGATACTTTCACACTATAAACAATTTTAACCCAAATTGTATTAAACTGACAATTAATAGAAAAAGAAACCTCAAGCAAATCAGTTCTGCACAAGGTCCATTTTTACCAAATCTTTTCTGCCATGACAGTCAGAAAAAAACACTCACTCCAAATCTCCCCTCACTTAACTCTTTAGTGAACTGTCAGTACATAGATTCAAAATCTTGCACTTCTACCACTGAGGCTCTTACATGGATGTCACACATCTACAAACCAACAAGACAAATTAATGACTTCTAGAAGAGACTAGCAACATAATTCCTGAGAAAGGCAAGTGTGAACATAAAACAACCAAAGAAAAAAAAAGTGGCTTCTTTTTAGATTCTTTAGTGTTTCATAGTTTTTCAGCAGGTTGCCCATGAACTTTTTCTAAAGAATGTGAGAGTAAATGCATACAAAGTCCAGTATGCCCACCACTATCAGCAGATATCCCAGAGCCAGCTGGTGTGAATGGACAAAGTGAGTAAGTAGCTGTACACACTATAACCTTTTAAAAACACAGTATGATGAATGAATAATAAAATACTAAATAACACATCGACCAGCATATGGCTTAGTGATTTTGTAGCTTCTGGTGTGTGTTATGTGGCTCATTGGACCCCTGGCTAGCTCTGGACACTCCAGCACCGCACCAGGAGCAGGAAACAGCTTCGATATGCAACTACCAAAAGCTGAACCTTTACAGCACCTTGCTCTACAATGTAGATCTATGGCCATGAAGACACCAAAGAACCAAGAGGAGGTTGCACCAAGGGACATTCACCACAGTTGAAGAGAACAGGAATAAAACAACCATGAGGTGCCCTGTGCAGGGGATTTTATATTGTTGCAAATTAAGAGGCGAGCACAAGCAGCAAACCAATCAGAGGAATATAGGAGAGGATCAAAAGGCGGGGTTTACAAAACGCAATCCAATGGGGAATCATAAGAGGAGGGAACAGTTTAAATGAGCTANTGCACTAGGAGCAGGGAACAGCTTCGATATGCAACCACCAAAAGCTGAACCTTTAGAGCAGCTTGCTCTACAACGTAGATCTATGGCCATAAAAACACCAAGAACTAAGAGAAGGTTGCACCAAGGGACATTCACCACAGTTGAAGAGAACAGGAATAAAACAACCATGAGGTGCCCTGTGCAGGGGATTTTATATTGTTGCAAATTAAGAGGCGAGCACAAGCCGCAAACCAATCAGAGGAATATAGGAGAGGATCAAAAGGCGGGGTTTACAAAACGCAATCCAATGGGGAATCATAAGAGGAGGGAACAGTTTAAATGAGCTAATGGGGTGCTGAGGAACATAGAAGTTTCTGGAAAAAGGGCAGGCATAAGGCAGGATTGACACTGAGGGTGTGCGAATAAGAGGCAGGGTTACAATGATGGATGGGGGGCGGGGTTACAATGATGGATAGGGAAGGGCCTGGAAAAAGGAGAGGGGATACATTGAGGGACAGACCAGGGGCGGGAATGAACTTGAGGGAAGAACATGGGGAAGATCAGAACAAACCATTACCATGACATTACTAAAAGTGAATTCAAAGTAAATAGGCGCTGCAACACGTGTTTATGTATGTGTATACATAAACATATCTGCTACTATTTTAGTTGTGGTCATATAGGCAAGAGCATCTTGACAGCTTATTAATAGCAGGTTATGTGTTTTTGCCTTCCTAAATGTCAACATTTGGTATTTAATAAATACCAAGAAATCACACCAGGTGTCAAGCATGCTGAGGATCTGGTTCTTTAACACATAACCCCTACTCTTTTGACTCTACTCTTGTATAACCAACACATTATCTATTTTTGATAAATTTGGGGAATGGCTGTCAAACTTCAGAAAGGAGTGACATGTCCAGTACACTCTGTACTAAGCAATGGATTACATCCTTACTGAACAAGGGCCTACTGACTGAGAAAGCCTAATTTCTTAACCAACTCAGCCATCTGCCTAAAGAAGCTATCTTAAAATGGAGTTTTCACAAAATTTTAGGGCTTATTTCTTGGTAAAATGCAACTTAAATCTAAATCAAATTTATGCACTAAACATTGATCATGTTGACGTATAGAGCCTAAAGAATTAAACTTTCTGAATTAGTTGTCTTACTCTTTGAACAAAAAATGCAGCAGGAGGTCCCAGAACAACTGAGTGCCAATATGGACAATTCTGTGGGAGTGTCCAATTTAAATGAGTAGAATTTGATTTTTACCTCATTTCATTTTCTTTAACCAGAAGCGTTGGTCTTGTCTAGACCTACAGAACACTAAAGTACCAGTGGCTGGACACATTACTCATGGAAAGGTTATTAGCATTTACAGTTTCAAAGAACCTCTTGCTGATGCTCTAGGCTAGTGGATCACAAAGCAAAAGCCTGCAAAATGGGTAATTTGGCTTGCAGCTCTCTGTGTGATGAAAAAAAATATTAGCAATTAGAGTTCATCAATGTGATTACATCATACAGTTAGAAGCATTTTGAAGAGTTAATAAGAGTTCTATTTTTCAAAATAAGGAAAAAGGTGTATAATTATTTTTCTTAGATTATTGCTCCTCCGAACAATAGCAAAAAAGAAAACATCTAGTAAATATTAGACAATATTTTAGTATGCTGTAGGCTTTGATTCTTTTATTCTGCTAGGAATGTAAAAGAAACACAAACCCAAAGAAATAACAGATTGGTTAACCTGTCTGTTTCATTTATTATTGAACAAAAGGCCATTTTCATTTGCATCTTTGTTAGAAGAAGGGTTGTGTCTGCTTAGAGTACTCTGAGGTAGTCTCAGCTCATTCAAGGCAATTGCATTCATATCTGTTTAATTTATGCGAGCATTAAAAATGTTGCATTACTTGCCAGTTTTGTACAATAATAAGCCACATGCTTCAGAACTTGTTGCTCTGTTTATTTAAAGGAAATAAGTACCTTATTTTTTATGTATTTGCAAGCACATGTTGTGTATTCTGTGACTGTTTCATCATACATTTCTCAAGTTGCCGAGGTCACATCTGGCTTTCCGGGCTAACTTATTTTTCTTCTTTTAATGGCTGCTTTTATTGCAGTAGGGAGAACATCCCTGATAATCAGTCTTGGGCTAGAACTTGAAGGGACAATTGCCATGATTTTTTCTGTGTCTTCTCTGAGGATTTTCTAAGTGAATGTGCTCTTGTATTGAAGTTCATATTCAAAGTTGGGTGCCAGCTTCCAGTTTTGATCACTCAAGTGTGTCAGGTGCTAATGCTGGCCAAGTATGGGAGATAAAATCACTTAAAAGAAGATGAGAACTTCCACATTTAAAATCTTTGCCAGCAATTGTGATCCATATTTTTTTCTGTTTAATATCATTAGGGCAAGTTTTCGTTTCTTGGCTATGGTTCCTTGCTTCACAGGAAGTTTATTAGCATACATTAATCTCTTACATCTCTTCTGTATATTTAGCTGTAGCCTTATCTCCTCATGTATATTTATTACCTGCTTTATTTATATAAGGTGAAGTATTGTGTTGATGGTGTCCCTCCTAGAATAATAATTGCTTCCTATATTTTAGGTACTTATGCTTTTGAGTATTTAACTTGAAATAACTAAGACAGGTGTTTTGTTGCTTCATCACTGACGGAAGGATGCTCTGTGTTGAGCTTGAGTGAGGTCATTCAAATTCCAAGGTAACTGTTCCTTCCATGGAGGCAGAAAACAAGCCAGAAGAGGAAAAGACCTGGAAAATCTTCTCCTGGGGCCTGTGTACACTGATTAACCTAATGTTAGAGAGTAATAATGTATGATACCCTGGGTGCAAACAGTAGGTGATCTATGAATTTCATGCCATTATCCTTATTATTCTGCATTATTGATGAGAATTGTTTCAACCTCTCTCATCAGCAGGGTTAAATCTTAACACCTGTAAACCTTTACCACTAGAACTTGTAATAACCTTTCTCTTATTCCAACTTCAGATAAGCATTTCTCATTAAATTTTAAATTCTGCTCCATTCTATCAGTGAAATTAACATTTATATAGCTGACCCTCACTTCTGATATACTTCAAAACTCTACAGTCAACAACAAATATAGAAATAATATTTTATGCCACTGTAAAATTTAACTAACCAAATGGAGGTCTGTTTCAAATGAGTATTCCTTTCTTTGCTTAAAGAAACATTTCACTACTTTCCTTCCTTTCCACCTTCACTGGTGAAAGTTAGTTAATTTTTAAGTGTATCCTCCAAGAGAGGCTATTGTAGCTAGGAGATCTTATTCAATGACTAATTATTCCACATGGAAACTTTTTTTCTTCATCAGAGTCCTATCACACAGAATAAAGAAACCTTGATTAAGTTCATTGAGACTGGTTACTTGCATAAAGCATACAAACAGAGAAAAATTGGCTTCAAAGGAGACCCTTTCTCAGCTTTCCTAGGGGAAAGGGATGGCATGCAACTACCAGATTATAAGGAAACACAAACTGGATGCCTGTTAAATGACTTTGTAGTAATATATACTGATTTGTTGTGAGAATTTTAATTGCATAAGTTAACAAAATTTGAAATTGTGGTGTGTAGTAGCAGAAGCTTATTTTCAAAATGTATCTGAAGCTCTTGCATATTGTCTCACAGGTTTTCCTTTTCTAATCTCTCTACAGCCCCTTTCCCACGTTGATCATAGCAAATTAATCAGCATTCATACTCAGCAAATTTCAGCATTGCAGGCAGCTTTTAATTAATCATTTCTAGTATTTCCACTCCACAGACTCTATCTGGTTCTATGATCTGCTGCCTGAGAGGAGTGAGAAGAGGAATTTTATCCCACAAGGAACAACTTGAACTGTATGGGTAAGGAACATCCATGCAATTTTACTTGTACTTTGTTGATGTTTTCAACGGAGAGGCTCTATCTCCATGGAAATGAAAACAGTATCTCCTTTTCACTCTTCCTTTATACCAGATGATTGTCTTTTCTCAAGATGTCAGCTTCCCTGGGCAAGTTTCCGTTCTTCCTTTGGGAGAAGCATAGGCTGGAGTAGCTTTATGGTTACTGGTGCTGCAGTGAGAACGGACTCAGCAGTGATGGGATGGATGCAGGACAGCGGTGTCCAAAGGCAGCAGCTGCCATCAGACAGCAGCCAGAGACGCCTTTTTTGCCATGTCGATGGTAGGCTGGCAGTGAATGAGTGATATGGACACAGGCTGTCAAGAGGGGTGCAAATAGACAGAGTATTGATTAAATAATGGTGATACTCACAGCACCCTGCAGTGAGTCATCGTATAGATAAATGCCCAGATATGGGGGTTGACAGGTGGTGAATGACTCTTATATAATTGAAAACTACGTTTGAAGCCTGCTGAGAATGTTCCAGCAGCAATTTTATTATTTTGTTCAGTTTTGAGGAACAATGAATGACTGGAGGTTTTCATAAATTTCACATTTGTTTGTGCATTTTCACATGAATATTATAGATGTCACTGTGTATAATTCACAGTTACTTCTTCCTAAAATAATTTTCATACTCTAAAGGGAATTATTATATCTATTTTTTGGAAATCTCATCACTATATTTTGTGAGAGTATAAATCTTTGCAAGGATCATAGTTCTAAACATAACATGAAAATAAAATTTAAAAACAATTAATGTTGCGGTTTTCAAAAGACACTTCAGTTTCCCCCAAACATTTTGCCAACCATTTTAAAAATAAAGCCAGAAAAAACAGAGCATTTACTAATCCACAAGAGAAATTATACTATTCATTTTGTTTAGGGCAGTTAAACAAATCAATATCAGTTTATCAAGATACTTGAATTTAACTGCCTTCCAGATTAAATGTATTATAAATAATAAAATACCTGCTTAAATAAGCTCTGAAAATTATGCACTAGTTTTTTTCCCTAAGAAATTATCTACGCAATTGCAGTATGCAAATAAAAACACGTACTATAGAATCAGAGAGGATTTGATATGAACAAAAGAACAGAAAAGGGTTCATAATATTCAGGGCTGATGAAGGATTTTTTTTATGAACATCATTATTTTTCAATACATGAGTAGAGAAAGAGAACCTAGGATTCACCTTGTAATGGAGGCTAACGCAAAGACCAGGGGCAGAACAAGTCAGTAAGAGTTGGTTTTACTTGGATAGTTACCATTCTGTGGTAATGATCATGTTTTGTTTAATCTTGGATCTTCAGTCTGTGTAGACCTGATCTATCTGCCAAAAGTCTTTCTATTGCTTTACAGGAGCTTTGGAACTACTGTGCTTACACCATTTCTCATTCAGCAGGAAAAACATCCCGACATGGCTCAGAACAGCACTCTTCCTCTCCCCCATTCTGGCATTTAATTTACACAGTTGTATTTTTCATTAATAGCTACTCACGCACTGAACATGTTAGCAGACTTTTTTAAGACTGCTTTGGAAAACATCTTTAAAAATGTAAATATAAAAATAACTTTCATGCACTCTTTTTACTACTGAGTGCATCTGTCCATCTGTATCTAATGAGAAATATATTGCCCTGTCTCCAGGATTTACTTAGTTACTGTGCCTGTCTGCAAATTTCTAGATATTGCTGAATAAATCTTCAGTTCCAGACTTTCCTAAGAATGTGCTAAATACAGTATCCAAAAGACCACTTTAAATTCTATGTTTTCCTAAAGCAATGGAGTTGGGCATAAAGTCACCAAGGGCCAGGTCCTGGCAACAGAAGTCAGGACCTTGCTCCATGTGAGGAAAGACAATTGAATAAATAAATAAACAAACCAACAGAGTTTAAAGAGTATACACTGTAGGAAAGCACATTTAAGATCATCAGTGGTTTTTATGATGGTATTTTGATCAGATTGACTGGAATGCAGTGACAAACAAGAATAGAAACCCATACAAAAAGTGTTTTATATAGAGCATATTGTACTTCCAGCAGATATCTGAAGGGGCTATCTGATTTATAATCAGAGTTCTATACCTTTCCAAGCAGTAAAATATGATTCAATTGAATTATATAGTTGTAAACTGAATAAAAAAAGTAATGATAAGGTTATGTATTAGCAGGTGAGAAATCAATGTCCATTTGTGTAGCCATTCATAGAGTATTCACACATTTTTGCAGATGCATCTCAGAAGCACAGTGTGTGCAGTTGTGCTAATGAAAGAAAACCATTCACCCTCAGATAAGCAAGTGCACTGAAGTCACGTGAAACAGGATTATTGATATTTGAGGTATATGCTTACTTGCCTCAACACATCATGCCAATTTCTTCTTTGCCATGGGATGACAATCATCTTAGAAATTAAAAAAAAAAATAGAATTAAAGAACAGTAAATATCAGACAGGACAATGTGAGCAATGATTTATGGTTGATAATTCAGAGTAATTTTGAATTCAGAATGTAGAGTAATTATTGAAGATTTTGTGATTTACCAATACTTGTCCAAGTTGTTTTAGACAACTGTATAAATTGTGCAGAACCAACCTCAGTCTTTTTTTTCCTTCAAATCAGTAAAAAGAAATATAGCAATTTGGTGAGTTTAGGATTAGTTCCTAATGCTCTATCAGATGTGCTTGGAACCACAAATGAAGAAAAGCAATGCAATACATAGTGATGTGAAAATAAATTCTTCTGGCTCATGGATGAGAAATGCAGATAAATGCAGACTAATGAGTTTGGATCCAAAAAAAAAGAGACAGTGTATAGCTGCTAAATGGAAAATGAGCATCAGGGCATCGACCTAAATAGAGAATTGGGAACTATTACAGACAAATCCTTAAACTGTGAAGCCTGTTAAGTGGCTAAACCAGGAAATATAAATAAGATACTGGGATGCAGCTAAAAATGCACAGTGTAAATCAAAGTCTAAACTTATTTTAGTCAATGAAGCAACAGTCACAATGCTGTATACACTAATTATCACTGACAGATAGGATTTCATATCAATCCCCAGGCATGATAACCTTTCAAGATGGGTGACAATAACTAGGTATCTATATTTAGATCAAAGGACAAGAGACCTGAGATCCAGAGTGATGGGCTTGGCAGCATCCATTCAGGTAAGTTCAGATGCCTAATCCCATGCCCTGTACAGACAATGCACACAAATAAATGACATTCCCCAATATTTCCAGGTAGAGATCAAGGCTCCATGAGGTGAAGTAGTTGAAGTGCAGATTTGGAGTAATTAAAATGACACTGCATGAATTATGTAGCAGATTTCTTGAGGTGATTGTGAGCAGGGAAAGCTGCTCAGGTATTGCTGTTATGCATTGTTGCTTTATGGTTGCTGTGTATCACCTCAAATTGGTCTTCAGCATAACTGCCCATTACATATTCTATGGCAGTTGTTTTAGAGAAGTACTTGTATACATAAGCATGCATTTACACAACAGATGCTACCCTATATAAAAATATATTGTATACCAAATACTATCAAGATTTCTGAGTTTAGAATAATGGTTTTGAGGAAACTGTTACTTTTTACAATGTATATATTCCCCAAATATTCTGAATAAACTATTTTCATAAGAACATTAACAAGCATAAACTGCTTGTGCTATGTAACTGGCCTTTGATATATTTTTACCCTAACGTTTTAATATCATAACCATTTAAAAAATTTATAAGTGAGGAAAATACCAGGATTTTATTATTAACAACTAAAATGTCAGTGTTATTTCTTTCTCATTCAGTCAATAAGCATTTACATTACAAATGCCAGAACTTCCATGAATTTTTGTAGTGAGAAAGAAAACTCAAAGGACTGTAAAGAGTGCCTTGCTCCTTAAGAACCTCACAAAACCAAACCTTTCTCTTTAGCCTGGAGGTCAGAGCACTTAAGAAAAGATAGTGAGAACTTTCAGCCAGAAAATTGCTGAACCTTACCTAACAGATAAGTGAGTCTTACAAATATAACTTTACCCAAGACCAGTCTGAAGAGGAAAGGCCAGAGGAGGGTCACAAAGGTGGTGAAAGGAGGGCCACAAGGATGGTGGAAGGGCCTTGAGGGGAAGCTGTGTGAGGAGCAGCTGAGGTCACTTGTTCTGTTCAGCCTGGAGAAGGAGACTGTGGTGAGACATCATTGCAGGTACAATTCCTCATTTGTAGGGGAAGAGAAGGGGTAAGCGCTGATCTCTTCTCTGTGTTAACCAGTGACAGGACCTGGGGAAAGAGCATGAAGCTGAGCTGGGTATCAGGAAAAGTTTCTTCACCCAGAGGGTGGTTGGGCACTGGAACAGGCTCCCCAGAGAAATGGTCACTGCACCAACCCTGACAGTTCAGGAACAGTTTGGGCAATGCTCTCAGGCACACGGTGTGATTCCTGGGTGTTCTGCACCAGGGATTGGAACTCAATGATCTTGATGAATTCCTTCCCACTCAGCATATTCCGTTTTTTTGATTTGTCCAACTGAACCAATCTCTGCTCCCAGAATAATTTTTTTCACAAAGTAACTCAGTCCTAAATTCACAAGTCCAGCATGTATCTTACATTCTCCTCTCCACAGGAATCTTTTTAAGGACAGAGGGATGCATTCAATGAGCTGCCTTTTATGTCTCACTTTTGAATGTTGTATTCTACTTTTCTCAGTCACCTCACTTATCCATTTGGTTCTCTTATCTGAGAAGACATGGTTTTCAGTTAACCACCTTACTTTCTACTGTGATGCTGGGTATGTGATATGATCTGCTTGGAGATGTGCAGCTTTCCCTATCAAACAATACTTCTGATCACATTAAAATTCTGTGTTGTTAATACAATTGATCAAGATTTTGCTTAATCTCCCAAAATAAAGCATTTTCCTTAAGTAGCCAGGGTCCACATCTCTCATTTTCCATGGCCATGATAAAAACATTAATTTCTTTTGGCATGGGAAAGAATACTTCAAACTTGTAAGTCCTGATTCATGGACTAGAGGCTTCCAGCAGCCTTCCATTTCAGTGAAATGTAGGATGTATATAAGTAATGATGGTATTCAGAAGGCTAGCAAGCGAAGGCAGGATAATGTCTAGAGGAAAATTACTATGTTTAAAAACAAGACAGGTTTAAAATATTTCTAATTATAATTAAATTTTGCCAAATTGCTAGAACTTCATTTACATCTGCTAGAACTCCATTTGCATCTGCATATGTAAAAGGTGCGTGTGCATGTGTATGGAGAGATAGATGCATGTCCTAAATTACCAGATAGCATCCTCTAACATAGAATCAGCTTCAATTCCCATCCATCTATAGATGTCACAGTATATTAATCACTGAGGTTGAAAAGAGCCATCATATCTCTAATGGGACATCTGGCATAATAGAAAGGCAGGCGTATTTTCATTCAGCCACTGAGGCCTCAGCAAATTATATCCGAAGCTTTGGATTTTGAAAGTACTTTTGTTTAAATGGAGCCCGTTTTGGTAATGATTATATGTTAAAGCATAATAAAGGAGTGTCTTTATAGTTCCAATAGGGAAGCAAAGTACACTATGTGGAAACATTAGAAGTATTCATCTCTAAATGTCACTCAGCTACAAAGTTTGACAATTGCACAGACTAGCCCAAATGGGAACCTGGGGAGCAATACAAAATCCTGATATTGGACAGATTTTGAAAGGCATGTGAGGACAACAAAACCACATTGTAAGTATTGTCTGATTCTCATCACACAGTAATCATTGAGCTCTCTGGAACAGTAAAAGAAAGAAAATTAAAATATTATGCATTTGTTCAAACAAATATGAGTTCCAAAAAGCACAAATGGTAGGCGGCTTCTCCAAAATGTACATCTTTACAAATCCACAGTCACATGGAGAAAAAGCCAAAGCTTTCAAAAGACATTTGCAATAAATATTTGGGTAGTTACATATTTTGTATATTTAAACTGATAAAGCAAAAAATCTTTTTACACATCCTTAGTTTTATGTTTGAATAAACCATCATTTGACTTCTGCTGGCTTTGCTCATACAACTGAAGTTAAGGATACACAGATATGCTTCCCTGGATTCAAGTCCTTATCCTTATCATAGGCCTCTGCATATAAACTGATTTTTTTCAATTGGATTTAAACCAGACAACTAATGCAGCAAAGCAACAGCCTCATCAATATAGCTGCCATTGTTATGAGTTGTTTCTCCCATTTATCATACTAATGTCTCTTATTGATGCTCAGTATCAATATTCCATGATCGTGCATTATTGAGATTTAATGTGAGTTCTGCTATTGATTTCAGCAAGGGAAGACCCCTGGTGAGAAAGGAAAACAAAAAAGAGTAGAGTGTGCTGGAGGTACCAGACCAAATTTCATGCTGAAATCAATAAGTTTGTAGGTAGTGTAAAGGCAGGATGGAATTTAGACTGAATAATCTTGAGCAATTAGATGTACCCACACTTGCATGGCTTCAGTCTTCTATTGATTTTGTCATTGCCTTACAATGTGTGTTTTAGTAGCAATTATACTTTCTAGCAAACTTTTTTTTCTCTCTCATCATCTAAATTGTTGCTTCTTGATTAATCAACAGGAAAAATCAATGCTCTATCCATTGCACTTCCAAGCTTTAATTCAATTATTGTCTGTGAACTAATCAAACATTGATCTAGCTATGTCAATAGGCAGAAGGCAAATTTTTTATACCACTATATTTCCTTGTCATTAAAGGTTACATTTTAGTCGATTCATCAGAAGTCTAAATATTGAGTGAAGTTTGAAAAAAATCTCCTCTCAACTTTAGTTTCATTTAATTAAAAACTCCTAAGACCTTTTACGTTCTTTTGTCTGTTTTCTGCCATTCATTCTGTACTAGTGCATGGTTATTTTGCAAATAAAAGCCCAAAGTACTTTTTCCAGGGTGATTTTAATAGACTGAAACAAGAAAGAACAATTCCTTTTTCCTTCTTGTCAGAATTTACTGCCCATAATTTCAAATCTACTGTCACTGACTTCCTCCTCTCTTAACAGCCATTCTGTCTATTCATTTAAGCTGTGGGTTTTTTTAATGAGTAAATCCCTAGCAAGAGGTTTTTTTCTTCCATGAGCTTCTCTGTCACTTCTTATACAATTTTGCTTACTATATGTCTCTAGCTAAATGTCAAACAATTTTATCTGAAAAACAGCTACCAGCAGTTTTGAGAAAAGGCGGAGTTAAGCTCTTATTTACTGTCTCTGTGGAAGCAATTACCAAATGGTAATTCCACTATTTTTATTGCCCAGCCCTAGGGCTATGGTTGAAAGACATAAAATAATCATAATGATCAACATTAGCGCCAGTAATATTATTACATTAAAAGGTGAAAATTTAAAACAAAATAGACAACAGAAAAACAAAAACCCATGAAACAAACAAAAAAGAATTCCAGGGCCCTTTCATACCTTGGATTAAAAGACTTTAAAAAAACACAGAGGTGTCTGCCCTAAGGGAAGAGGGACCTGACTGTCTTGCCTGCCATATAAACAATCACTAAAAATAGCTAAAGCCAGAAGTAAATAGGTAAACCTCCTTTATGTCAGTTAGCTTTGCCTTAGGGAGACCAGATACCCTGAATAACTTTTAGCAGGTTTAGGGCTTGTAGCCTAAAAATAATTCCTGAAAACCCAAAGTTAATAGTCAAGTAAATTACCTAGAAAAGGCACATTAGGCACATTAGAAGTTAAGGCAAGTCCTTGAAGAGCAAGAGTCCTGATTTGTCCTGTCCCTTTCTTTCCACCAAATCTTAGTTTATGCCTCTGCTCTGAGCACACATGATCACTGAACAGCCTGGTGTTTCACAGGAATTGCTTTCTCAGCTATACTACAACTCCAGTAATCCATGTCAGCTTTACCTAAGTATTTTAAAATTAGTCTTTTGGAGTGATTAAATAATTTTTTCCCAAAACTCCGGATGCCTCATAAGTATGAGCTGTATTTTTTTTTCTTTTACTCATTTAGTATTCCGTGTAAGCTCTCTCATCTTATTTGGGTTTAACAAGTGCTTATTTTTCTTTTATTTCAAGCAAAAACTATTAGATTCTGATGTAAATCCTCTCCAATTCTGAAACAGTATTAACATCCTCTGGAAAGAGTGCTCTGGCCTTGCTGTGCTTGGAAGGAATTTGCTTAAGTGTTGCCAGGTAATTACTTTCTCCAGTTGGTATCAATATTCTTATATTAATAACTAGTTGTATTATCAAATGACCTCAATATATTTTTCATAAATCATGTAATTATTAATCTACAAGAGTATTAATAAATTATTACATGAAGGTTATATAAAGATACAGAGCATTTACAACATGTCTTAAAAGGCACTTGTCATCTTAACCATAAAGAAGAGCCAAAATTTATTATACTGAGAGGAAATATGAGTCAAATAAAAGCTAATCAATGCTTTTACTATGTTCCTTTATTGCAAATACTTTTCTATGAATCATAGGTCTTCACTTGTGAAAGGAATAGAAGCAAGTTCATTTTGTAACAACATTCACAACTCTAATGAGAATCTCAATACCATTATGTTCACATGTTCCTCAGTAGAATACCCTTACATTGTTCTACACTAAAGATATTTCGAAATCAATCTCAACCTGAGTTTTCCAGCCGAAAATAATTCCAATATTCCAATTCAATTGTCCTAAATGGCCCAGTTTCTGAGAAAACATGCCTTATTAAATGGGTTTTGAGCATTTATGACTTGCAATTACAGAAAACTCATAGTAATCAATATTTATTCTTCAATAGAATATAAAATAATATTGACAATTAAAGGAGCATGTAAACTATAAAAATCTACATTTTGAGATCTGTACAAAATATGGTGTTTTATGATCTTGAACTTTACCTTCTGGACACTGCTTAAGCTATGTACTGGGACTCCAGAAACCTACTGGTGTGTTCTAAACCAGTAAAGTGATAACATGAAACAAAAATCTACACTAGTATATCTGGGTATAATTTCTACATGGTGGGAATATAAAGATCCATCTCAAAGACTAAAAAGACTCAGAGAAGATTGCAATTACCTAATTACACAATAAATACTAGTGATTATATTAAAAATCTAGTCTCATACTTCAAAATAGCTCTGTGCTATTTCCATACTTAAAAACAGCTCTGTGCTGTGAAATTTTGAATATCTTCAGAAAAATTAAAAAGAAGGTACTAAAACTCCATTACCTTTCTGTGTCACTTTGTTCAGTACCTCAGCAATGTCATCATGGATAATATTTTTCATATGTAAAGGTACGAGCTTGTTGTTTTTCTTCTCTTGTGACTGTGATTATTTATCTCACTGTACTTGTCTGAAGAGCCTGGTCACAGCTCTTCCTTAGGTCCTAAGTACTGGAGGAAAACAATTAGCTGTTGCTACAGACTTTTTTTTCCAGGCTAAACAAATTCCTGTCTAGAATCAAAATCTTATCTTGTTCAGCCCAAAACTGAACAAGATATACTGGATGTAGCATAAAGAAACCCAAGCAAAAGGGAATATTCTTGGGCCTAACCTCTAGCTATTGTCTTTCTAATACAGCTCGTGTGCTGTTAGGTTCCTCCACCCCAAAGAAGCATGGCTGACTCATTTGTGAGATGCTATTCTACATTTTACACCTCCTCCACAAAAAGTCCCACCTGCAGCAGTCTGTGGGCTAAAGGGAGCAGAAGAGAGCACTTAGATAGGTGGAGTTACTGAGCTCAAAGGTTAGTGTATGGTTAATGCCTCTTGGAATGGGATATATCTGAGCAGGCATCCCCAGGCGTTAATAGTCAAGTTCAATTAAATATTAACCTACCTGACACTTTATTCAAAAGAACTGAGCATGTTTCCACTTGTTACACTGGGGAAGAATTGTGAGAGCACTCATCTGTTCTGGGGTCTGTCTGGGTAACTATGGCACTGGAGCTGAGTGGCACTGCCACCAACCCAAGCTCTATCCTGCATTTTCTGCTCAATCCTCACTGCTTACTCAAACGCAATCCCACTGAAATCAAGGTGCAGAAAGAAGCCCAGCATGATCATATGACATTTAATACATTTCAAAGCAATTCCTGCAGAATTTGCAGTCATAGGATATAATTCTCTCTTTTAAATTTTTCAGTTAGGATTCAACTGAAATTTTAATTTGTTTTATACTTCTGTTGAATCAGCAGAAATTTCTCAAATCAACATTGTGTTATTCATTTTGTGACTTTTTCAGAGCATTCAATATTCCACTTTTATTCTGTTTTTTGATCATTGACTAATATGATCAATTACCCCAGTCCTTGTTGAGTCACAAGATAATGTTGTTTTTAGTTCTTGGGCTTTAAATTTTAATATGCAATGCTGACCTTTTTGCTTAAAGCACATTTTAAGTGGGAAAAATATACAGAGTTCCTTTCATGCCAGCTACAAATAATGAGAGTTTTCCTGTTATAATTTTTGTAATGGTGCAGCACACTCACCTCCCACCAGGCAGCTTATACAAATTAGTACAAACATAACGGTAAATGTTATTTTAACACTTGTTTTGGACTCCAACATAGAAATATATTACATATTTTATTAGCTCATTTACCACCTACTAAGTTATATTATTAGCTAATTCATTGATCATGATATGTGTCGGGTAGATTTGGTTACCACTTTAAAAGGACTCTTCTCTGAGTCTGGTCTGTGCTTTTCTGAATCCACAGAATTTACTATGTTTGTGTTTTTATAAGTGAAAAATAAACCTGAGAGATGTAGGAAGGCGTAAATTGGAAGGGTAGGATCTGCCTCTGTCTCGCACACCGTACCTTATTATAATAAGTAATTGATTTCTCATTGCCATTGTTCAATAGCTCTGATTCACAGCCCATTAAGGTTAATGAAAGAAAAAGACTCATGAGTGAAACCTGAACTTCATTTAAGTACTTGTTAACACTTACAGTGACTCTGTAGGATTGGGAATTTGGTAAATATCGAATGGCAGAATCTCAGACAAATCCCTTTGATCTTGAATTTTGGTGGGACACATAATCCGAAATTCCCAAATTCTGTTGAAAATCCTCATCATAAAAGAGGTATCAACAAAGAGTTATAATAGCCTAGTACTACTGAGCATTATTAAAGCCTTGTGTTTATATAAGCCTGCTACAGTTCAGGTCATCAGCAATAAATGAGTCAAGTATGTGTCAGTTAATACATAGAGATTTTAGGGATTGCCACCTTTGGAAAGCTGGTTTTGTCTTAATAAAGAACTCATTCTATTTCTATTAATGTGCTACATATATGTCATGTGAAAAGAATTTGGGATGGGTTTTTTTGCTGTATCTTAAAGATTTTTTTCTTATAAGTTGATATAACTTTTCTCATCATATATAGAAAATATGTTTTTAATAGCATTGTAGTTCACAAACACATCAGACACTTCATGGCTCTAACCTGACTTTAGAAACCTCCCGAGGATCTTAATACTATTAAAAATGTGCAGCAAAAAGCCGTGGTGACTGGAGTGAGAATAATGAAGAGCATTAGTTAGGGTAGGAAAGAACAAAAGATATCAGAGAAAGATGTTGCAACAGCCACCATCCAGCAGAAGGATTCTGCAGGTTTACAGCAAGAGGTAAAGACAATCTCGTGCCATAAAGGGGAGTCAGCTTAATAAATGAACACCAGGTTAAAAGTAATAGAAAAAAAACCATAAGTAAAAGTAAAAACAAAATTGAAAGCAGAAGGCTGAGGAGCCAAACTGTGACAAAGTCCCATAGTATCTAGAAGAAAGGGAATTTGTTGATAACGTGGAAAGAGAGGTTGAAGATATGATAAGTAAAAAACCATCGATGACCTAATTTAAAAAAGAGGGATCATACCTCTGAATGCATGAAGTGTCTCTTACAGTAGGGAAAACTAAAGAAGGAAGAAATATAAGACTGGGACTCACACTTAGATCAGAGACAGAAGGGAAGAAATTTGCAAACAGAAAAATAAAAGTAGGAAATACAAGAATGGACTGAGGAGCAATAGGAGAAATCCACCAACATTCTGCACCCCCACCCCCACCTCGCACCCCAGCCCTGTGGTAATGAGATACAAGAAAAAAAATACAAAACAGAAAAGCAAAGAATTCCCGTCTATGATTCTGTGTTCACGTCTGAGCTTTGTTCCATATGGAGGACTGAAACCAGGGGTAAGAACTCCAGAGAAACTCCTGTGTGACACAGCAGCATCCTTTTCTCTTTCAAACCACAGAGAATTAGTACTTCTTCAGCATTTTCAGCTCCCCTATGAATTTAACAAAGGGTTGGAGGAAAGCAGAGGCCCTGTGAAGGTTATTTTTCTCTAATAACAATGCTAATCAATGCTTACGGAAAATAAAGGAAACAGAAAAAAAAAATATTTGAGAAGATAGCTCAGCCCTAGAGTTTACCCACCTATATTTGAAGGGTGGCCATTTGTAGTCTATGGAATGAAATCTGCTTCCAAAGCTGTCTTGTAGTATGGTTGACAGCCTCCAGCTTCTCAGAATAATGCTTCTGTCATGACTATCCTGCACATTAAAATCTAAAAAATCAGCATGACAGAGGGAGACACTCAAGAAAGTGTCTCATCTGCAAGCAGGACCCTTGAATTTCAACACTGCCCCAAGAGGTTAAATATTTGCCAGATATGTTCCTCAAAAATTCTCATTAGAGAGTTTTTGAGCCTTCAGTACAGGCTGTGGCTACAGAGAAACCCAAATTCTTCATGGTGGATGTTCAATGAACCCATTTCAAACTATGAAAGAGGGCTTAATTAGCAGCTTATATTTAATATCAGTTGTAGTAATAGTATTGCAGTGATAGCCATTATATAGGACCAACCTGATGTTTACTCAGCTGATTTGCTCCTCTAACACTGCACACTTAGCACTGACTTTTTTTTTTTGTTTTGACAGAACTGGGTCAGGGAGAGGGACTGAGAGAACAATAGGTACACTTCGAAGCTTTCTTCATGCAAAAGAATTAATTGCTGCATTTTGCTAGAATTTACCCATTTGTTTTGTGGAACACAGCAGAGCGACCCATTATGCTATCAGTGCCAAGAAAGCTTTACCTTTCTGTTTGGCCTCTCTCAGCATGCAATCAAGGCCAATTGCCTTTTTGCCTCTTAGCTTTTTCTACAGAGATGAAAGTGGAGGCTTACTGACACACACAGGATGGCAGTGTGATCACTGAAACAGCTTCAATCTATTGGTACAGGCATGATTAAGCTTCTCTCTTGTCATTTCCCTTAATGCATGCCAATTTGGCCTTGTCAGTCATTTTATCGAGTTTGACAGGAGCTTTCATCCAAAGAACATCTCCAGGAGCAATCAAAAAGCACTATGAGTAGGGCTGGACTGGAAGTGCTTTTCCTGTACTGAGCACTCCTTTTGTTCAATTAAAAAAAATGAATTAAGTATTCTTCATTACTGAATTGTAAAATCAGTTTCAAATTTTAGAAGTGATAAGTATGTCCAGAATAGAGTAAAAATAATATATTAAAAATAAATTAAAAGGAAAATAAAGAAAAATAAAGCAAAAACACCAAAAAAGAACCTGGCAGTAGAGCTAGTCTCCTAGTCTCAAAAAGAAATATAGATTTCCTTTAACTTCCAGGTGAAAAAAGAAAATTATTGGGGTTTTTGGCCAACAAGTTGATCAGAAGTGTTCATCTTGCTTCTGCAACAGCCAGACCCTGATCATTCTCTGCAGTGCAGCACTATATGTCTGTGAAGTATTTTTGCCACGTTATTCACTGATCTTCAGTGCATTCTGCTGGATGTCACTTTGATAAAGATATAACTTGATTGCTGAACCATCAGGCAAATCTGTCTTTAGGTCTGTCCCTTCATTCCTCTTCATCAAAGCTTTATGTATGAGGGAAAGGTAAAAGTAGGAAAAAGCACCAAAAGGACAGTTAAAAATGAGAGTGCTTTTTGGGTCAGTTTTTCTGATGTTTAATATTGCATAGCCAATTTTCAAAAACTGGTCTTTTTGCTGTTATTTTTCAAGGGGCTTAAGTTAACTGGGAGATTCCACAATTTATCTTCCCATTCATCCAAATGTTTTCCATCTGTGAAGGAAACTTTTGAGAGTCCAGGTTATTGAGCATCAGGAAATGCTGGCTTCTAGATGGAAAATGCCTCTAATGCTCTTTTCTGAAAATAAATTTTTAATTTAATTCCAGTAGGATTAACAAAGGTCATGAAAAAATCTTAGCACTTTCTCATATTGGGAATACCATACTGCCATAAATATTCTCTTTCCTTTATTCAGTATTAAAAAAATGAGAAGTTGTTGAAAGGAGAAGTATCACGGCTGAAGCTGATCTTTGTCTCTCAATGATCATAGGCTGAAGACTTGAAGAGGTATTCAGTTGTCTGGACCTGTTGTACTGCACAAGGCAACTGAAGATATATTTTAGGGTTAATGACTTCCTCTGTTTGAAAGAGAAAGAAAAACAACTCATGGATCAGAAAGTGACCCCTTCAGGGAATAAAAGAGGTTGGATAGTAGATATGTTTTCTGTTCCTTTTTACGTTTTCCAGGGTAAATCTTAAGTAACTCTGAATCTAGCATTTACAAGACACCCCTGGGATTCTGAATGAAATACAGAGGGCAATTAATAGATAGCTGAGATGAAGAATTAGTCATAACTGAGTTTATTGTGGAGGACTAGCAAGAAGAGAAAGCAGTTGAAGAAAAATGAATATTTTTCTTGCAGGATCTGAAACGTTTACTCATAATAGCACAGATTTACTTAGTTCCCTAATCCCTGTGGCATTCTTGGTAATAAATAAGGCTGAAAATGCTGATGACATGTCCTCCCTTTTGTGTTTATGGATATGCAGTCCTATCATGCTTACTTTGCTTGCAAAGCAATTAAAATGCTGAAAAGCATAGGAGAGATCCTTCCTGTTTTTAACTTATAGAGGAAGATAGTATAACAAGCTCGATTTGGAAAGGAGCCTGAAGTTTTGAATCTTTTTCTCAGTGTCACACATATGGCTGTTGCTAAGAAGGTAACTTTGAATATCAGAAATTTTCATTATCTTTAATTACGACTATAGTAATACACAGGGCAATATCTTGGCTGTTTTTTTATAAACTGACAAGCCAGTCCAATATCCCATAGCAAATACTGATGTGCCTTCCAAAACTGAATGGCAGATGCTGTACTTGACTTTGTTTCTCACTCTTAAAAGCAGGCTTTGCCAGCTGAGGTTTCTAATAGGAGAACTTGGACAACATTATTTTGGCTGCTATTTTCTTCTTCCTGAGTTAAGTATTTTTGAAATTCTCCTACACTTTTGACAAGTCACAACTAGATGAAAACATATTTAAATACATTCAAATATTTGTGAGTCTTCTTTTCTAAAGCTCACATGGTCAATGTAAAACAAAGTATTATTCACACTTCAATGGAAACAGAATACTTAGGAGAAAAAAAAAAAGATTGCAAAACAAGTACACATCACTTTGCCATTCCCAGTGGTTACCTAAGCAAGAATAGATAAGGTTTTTCTTGTCAATGTTGCAAGGCATCTGCAGAGTAGATGATTTAAGCACAATACTACTGCTGGAAAGTAAGATAAGAAAGCATCTGCACTGGTTTGACAAAGAGCCAGCTGGGGTCCAAAGGATTACAACTGCAACAAACAGAAAAGCAGATACTCTTGTAGAATCCTCCCAGCAGAGTTCATACACCTGTGACTACTGCTTGCAGCCATGATTAAACCATATTCTGTCCCTAAGCTGTCACATCTGTGAGGCAGCACACAGTTCTGTGCATGACACCTTGCAAATATCTGGCTCATTTCAAATGAGCTCACCAATGGCTCACTTCTTTGCAGGGTGTCCTCCCTTCCAAACTCACTTTGATGCTCCAATGGGGCCTTTTATTTATTTATTTATTTGACTTGTCTCTTGCCAAATCTCCAGCACCTGCTGATGGATTTTCCATAAACTAAACCCATTTTTGCAGGTGACAGGCATTCCATGGATAACACCCTTTATATCCCTACAGGGTAGCTCCAGGTCTTCTCACCACCTGCTGCTGCAGCTCTCTCTCACCTGCAGTAATAACCTCAGGTACCTCACAACATTTTCCAGAACTCAGAGACAGAGCTGGGTGCCCATACATGGAAATGGACTATGGGAGAGCCTTATCTGAGGGTTTCTGGCATCTGCCAACGTTCCATGTAGCAAAGCCTTTTTCTTTCTAACCTCTGAGACAACATTATTAATGAAGGAAACTGTAAATCCTGTTTCCGCGTTCAAAGGAATATCAAGAGTCAAGTCTACAAATTAGAAGTCTCTTCCACTGAAGTAGCGAGTTTAAACTAGGCTATGGCTGGTAGAGAAGGAAATGTGCATATCTATTTATTCTGTCGTCTAGATACTCTTACAGTACCTGGTAGCTAATAAACTGAAAATACTAAAGGCATTATAGCAAAGTAGTTACATTAAATTTTCAGGCAAACAAGAGGTCTTGAGAGGATAACAGGAAAGACAGTCCATTTGGTTTTGATGAAATGTGCAAAGCTTTGGTTCTGTAATGGGTGTGCAATAAAGTAGGTATTGTGTGTAGCATACATTCAAGAGAGATTAATGATCACATTAACCTTTTTAAAAATGATGAAATAGATATATCCCTTGGCAACTGGTGTGACAAAGCAGTACAAGCATAGTCAAATAGAACAGGATTCATGTCTTCTGACCATCAAATAAACAAGTAAGATAATCAAAGATTTACAGCATGGACACGTGCATATAATATTTGACATTTCATCTAAGCAACGGAGAAGCACAATTAGAGATAGAAATGATAATAAGATGTTCTAAAAAGTGCTTGAAAATTTTTCCAAAACTAATTTCACATCAGAAACATTGGTGCCATTACCCTTTATAAAATGCATAGGCACATCCAAATCAATCTCTTGGAAGGTACTAAATTAGGAAACATTTTTCTTCATGTTAGGAATAGCCTTTTATGCTTGGCACTGTTTACAAAAAGTCAAAGTAAGCTATAATGTAGAAGAAACTGACCAGAAATAAAAATAAAAACCGCCACATTAATGAATATTTTTGCAATTGTCATAGAATTCAATGCTTATCTGCAGTGATAATTGATTCATGATCTTTAAAACCTGGCCTCTTTTTAGGTAATTATTGTTATTATAGCCAGCTTAAAGGCACTATTTTCTTTTTGTGTATGGAACCTTGGAAAAAACAGAAAATTCATCAAGTAGTGTTAATAAATAAATTTCTTTTCAAAAATCGTGCCAGTACAATATCTAAACTCATAAAAATCATCTTATGAATATCACTGTCAAAATCAAATGTTAAGAAAAGACGAAATCAGAAACGGCACCTCAGCTGTGTGTGCGTTGCTACCTACAATGAGTAATGTCTCTGTCAGACAGACTTTAAAACAATCTGGTCAGCAGAGCAGCTGCATGGTCTGTGCACCTGCACCTGTTTCACCCATGTCCTTACTTGGACTCATTTCCACTGGGCTGGGCTTTCAGTCAGGGGAACTCAAACTTACAAAGAAATCTCTTCATAGCCGAATTCTTACGGACTGCACGGAATGGACCAACTTTGAAACCAGAGGTCTGAAAGGTGACAAGAATGCAAGTTATGTGCTATGCCTGGGACACCTTTCACTGAAATTTTGATGACTGAAAGTCAAACATCTGGTTGAGGGTGGTTGTCTTGGCTCTTCTATAGAAAATAAAAACCACAATGACCTAGAAAATGTGATTCCCCACTTTGTGGGTGTTGTCTCAGCCTTTTGCACCAAGTCCCATCCTAAGTGTCAATGAACAGGAACGCAGATGAAGTACAGTCATCAATTTTGGGAATTAGAGCAACAAAAATTATTTATTTATAAAAGTTGCTTGACCCTGGCTGAACGCCAATCACCCACCAAAGCCTCTCTGTGACTCCCCTCTGAAAATGGAGATGGGAGAGAAAATAGAACAAAAGTTTCATAAGTTGAGATCAGGACCAGGAGAAATCACTCATCTGATACTATCACTGGTAAAACAGACTCAGCTTGGGGATATTAATTGAATTTATTACTAACAAAATTAGAGCAGAATAATGAGAATCAACCTAAGACCTCAAAAACACCTTTCCCTCATCCCTCTCTCCTTCCCAGCTCTTAGAGGCAAATGAGAACAAGATCACCAAAACCAATGTTTACATAGCAATGTATGTGGATTGGAAGAAAACTGATTTTAATTTGTAACTTTATAACAGTGTTGTTATGCTGGAATGTTAAAACAATGAGTAAAATATTTTTTATCACTATTTCTTGCAGAATTACACACTGAGTAGCAGTCTATGTATAAAAGATCAGCACTGCATTTCAGTACCTCTGTATTGCAATTAAATCTCACAAAAAGGACCTTGCAGGAAGTGATGAAAACAAGAGAAAACAGACTAAATACCTGTACAGAACTGCATGGGCTATTCCCAACAAAAGGGCTATTTTCCACCGTGCTTGCTCCTGTTATGTATTCTACAGAACCCCTTTGAAAATTTCCAAAAGCTGCAACATATTTATTTTTACATATTTTAAAAAACAGTATAAAGTGTCTTCTTTCTTATGTCCCTTTGGGGTAAAAACAAACAGTGCTGTAAAAAGCAATATGCCATTAAAACAGAAAAAACTTTAGAAACTCCATCATAAACTTTCAGTGTCACTTAAGTGTATCCAAGTAAACATTTTATGGCATCAGGGACTACCTATGGTTCCTTTCTGCTGATGGTGTTGTCACTAAAATGTGCATTAGTATTGATCAATTATTCTACCATGATCTTCCTATAGCTAAGTCAGCAGGAAGATAGACCAGAGTGAAATGTACCTTTTCTGAGAACAGATGCTTGAAGAGCTAAAATATTTCCTTGAAAGTATGGAAAGTAAGGAAGAAAAGAATAAGTTAACATGATAAAAGTGGGGCCAATGAAAATCATAAGAAATTTAGGAAAGGCTTGCTAGGGGAAGAGAGGAAAACCCCAAATGCAGGATGGTTTTACCTCGAGCAGAATCCTCAGCAGCTATGTCATGCATGCAGGAAATGAGGAGGATGACAAAACCAGCACTGTCCTGGAAACACCACAGGGTGTTACAGCATAATTTCAGTTGGGCTTCAGAAGAGGATGCATGCCTCTTGGAGCATCCATTTGACTATCTTCTATCACAGCTGAATGATAACTTGATATCATTCTTTGAACAAAGGCACTGCATTGAAAATTTCCATTTAGTCTCCACTGTAACTAACTTCCCACTAAGACTTTTTACCTGATATTGGTATTTCAAAGTCTTTTGAAAGAGTTTATGACTACCTGAAGCAAAAATCTGCTGTCTAATCCTATAGTTTACATTATAGGCAGCACTTAATTATCTGAAATGCATCAGGGAAAGAATATAGCTACTGCATAAAACGTTAACTAAAGATTTCTTCTCACACCAAGCACAATTTACCAGAAAAGGAAAGTCTCTCTGTTCCTCTGTCCCAAGTCATGGGATTTTTGCACCTTTCACTTTGCACATGGAGGAGTCACAGGAGGATGGGACTTGGAATATAGCAGAGGAACATTTTGTCTCAAAAAGAACGCAGAAAAAGTAAAAACGACAATAGACACACTCACATAGCCCCCTGTCAAATGTGTGTTTTTAAGTAGTGGCTTGACCCTGGCTGGATACCAGACACCCACCAAAACCTCTCAATCTCTTGCCTCTGCAACAAGACAGGGCAGGGAAAATGTAACAGAGGGTTCGTGAGTTGTGATAAGAACAGAGAGTTCATTGCCCAAATACCTTCACAGGCCAAACAGACTCAGATTGGGGATATTCATGGAACTTATTACTAACAAAATGAGAGCAGGATAATGACAAGTAAAATACAGCTTAAAAACACCTTCTCCCCAGTCCTCCCTCCATCCTGGGCTCTACTTCCTTCCTGCCAGCAGAGCAAGGAGACAGGGAATGGAGGGAATGTGGTCAGTTCATTACAAAAGGTTCTTCTCTAGTGTGGGGTGACTCCTGCAGGAGGAGACAGTTCTCCAGTGTGAGTCCATCCCAGGGGCAACAGTTCTTCACAAACTGCTCCAGTGTGGCTCACTCTTCCATGGGGTGCAGTTCTTCAGGCACAGCCTGCTCTAGGGTGGGTTCCCCACAGGGTCACAAGTCCTACCAGGAAACCTGCTCCAGCGTGGGCTCCTCTCTCCGTGGGTCTGCAGGTCCTGCCAGGAGCCTGCTCCAGCATGGGCCTCCCACAGGATCACAGCCTCCTCCCAGGCATCCATCTGCTGTGGCACGGGGCTCCTCCAAGTGCTGCAGGTGGATATCTGAATCCCTGTGTCCTTCCATGGGCTGCAGGGGCACAGCTGCTTTACCACGGTCTTCACCACAGGCTGCAGAGGAATCTCAGCCCTGGTGCCTGGAGCGCCTCCTGCCCTTCCTTCTCCACTGACCTTGGTGTCTGCAGAGCTGTTCCTCTCACACATTTTCACCCCACTCATCTTTGGCCACAATTATATCTGTGCAATAACTTTCTTGGGTTTTTTATCCTTGTTAAACATGTTATCACAGAGGAGTTATCATCATTTCTAATTGGCCCAGCCTTGACCAGTGGCACATCAGGAACTGTTGAACTCTGGAATCAAGAGACAAAGCCTTTCCAAACAATATCAAGAGTGATAAGATTAAAAAAAGCAACTCTTTAATTAAAGCTTTCCTGTGTGCACAAATATGGCTGTGTACACACATAGCTAAGCTGTGAGAAAGGACAGAAAAAGTGCTTGAAGTTATGCAACTATATATAACAAATCGACAAAGATAAAAATATGAAAAAGGTGAAAAATCTTTAGCCATCAAAACCACCTCTGCAGCCCCCCTTCTACCAAAACCTGGCCATGCAACCCCAATACAACTTCCTTCAGCAATTATTATATTTGATAGTTACATGATTAATACTGTCCACATTATATGGTTACTGATCAATAAGATTACTTGGCGCTCTCAAGTAAGATCACTAAAGTGTAAAAAAAAAAAAAAAAAAGGGCTGGAAACATTCACCCTGCTTTATCTCCTCTGGGCGCTGTCCAAATTTATACTGTTTAAATGATTATAGAATACTTTGGCTTGGAAGTGACCTTCAAGATCATCAAGTTCAAACCCCTCTGCCATGGGCAAGAACACCTTCCACCACACCAGGCTGTTCAGAGCCCCATCCAGCCTGACCTTGAACGCTTTCAGGGATGGGCTAACCACAGCTTCTCTCAAGAATCTGTTCTAGTGCCTCACCATCCTCACAGTAAAGAATTTCTTCCTATTATCTAATTTAAGTCTACTGTCTTTCAGTTTGAAGCCATTCCCTTTGTCCTGTCACTACTGCCCTTGTAAACTGTCTCTCTCCATCTTCCAGATACTGGAAGGCTGAAATTAGGTCACCCCACAGCCTTCTCCTTTCCAGGCTGAACAAACCCAACCCTTTCAGCCTTTCTCCATGGGAGAGGTGCTCCAGCTCTCTGATCATCTTGGTGGCCTCCTCTGGACCTGCTCCAACAGGCTGGTGTCCTTCCTGTGCTGGGGACCCAGAGGTGGATGCAGCCCTGCAGGAGGGGTCTCAGCAGAGTGGGACAGGGGGGAGAATTCCCTCCCTGGCCCTGCTGGCCATGCTGCTTTGGATGCAGCCCAGGATGGAGCTGTGTTTCTGGAATACGAGTGCATTGCCAGCTCGTCCAGCCCCTCATCCACCCAAATCCTTCTTGTCATGGATGTTTTCATCTCTGCCAAGCCCTCTCAGTTGCCAGTGTGAGAATGTCCATGGTTATCACGAATTTTTCTGCACAACTTACAGTTGGTGGAGAGATCAAAAGTCCTGCTGAATGAACAGAGCTTTATCGATCCACACTATCACTCTTATTTAAAAATACATAAAAGCAGCTGTTTGATCGGTCCTCTATCTTGAGCCAATGACTCAATTTGTGAGTAATCTGTAGTACAAATGAATGGAACTTCATGAGACTAAAAGAATTACAGGAAAAAATACAGAATGTGAAGAGAAAGGTGCAAATAATGAACTTGGGGCCAGAGGAAAAGTGTCATTTGAAGAGAAAGAGGTTCTCAGAGTGCAAAGTTGCTGTATACAAATACCTAAGTTAAAGGAATCTTTTAAGACGTAGCACAAGATTTGTGATGAATTGTTGAGAATGAATGTTTCTGCTAATCTCCAAGAAAGAAGAAAAGTGCTAGAAAAGCCAGTGAGCTGGAGGATCTGTGAGGCTATTGGACATTTCTGGCACATCTCCTGGTGTATTTGTATCACAGCCAGAGTTTGTTCCCTGGTGTCTGCACAGTGAACCTTATCTCCCTGCTCTCTCCATGGTTTCCTAATCCTCTCGTTTCATCCATAAGCTGGAACACAAGGCATAGAGCAGAAGATAATGCTATTATGAGCATTTTAAGCTGCCACTCTTTTTTCCCACTGGGTATCCCCAAAATACTGCCCTCTTTTCCTCTATATATTGTCATTTTATAGCTTCACTTTCCACTGCCATGTATTTGGAGATGCTTATGTCTTTGCTGTCCCTGGAACATACACTGAACACATGAATAGTTTATCAACTATTTTGATAAATATTTAGAAATGTGATGAATGAACAGACTATGTCAAAAACATTTAGAGAAAGAGCTAGGAGTTATGGGGACAGGTACAGAAGTAAGAATTTTCTAAGAACTTAGAGAAGTTGAGACAATAAATGGATGGAGTCTTTGAAGCAAGTAGAGAAGGAGTATAAAGAAAGAGAACTCGACTGTCAAGTAGTTGCAGGATCAGGTATATTTTTTTGAGCCAGTTCTACATAAACAGTCCAAATAATCCTGAATGACATGCAGAGTCCTCACTTTCAACAAAGACCTTAAATAATTATTGAGGGTTTTCTTCACAGCAAGCCAAAAAATACAGTGTAAGAGAACTGGAGCTGACATTTACCATATTTGACATATTTAGTTAGTTCTATATGAATAATTTTCTGAAAATGGTTATGCGCATGAATGCACCTTTATATTTCTGAATTATGTTTCCTTCAAATAATTACCATCTATTTTATGAATTTTCCCCTTTCTTTTTTTTTTTGTTTTTTTTTTTTAAAAAAGTCAGGTGATTATAGATTAGCTGGGTTTTTTTACTAAGTGCACTGCTTGCTCCCTGTCTGTAAAGTGAGATGAGAGCTTGATGTTTATGTGGTTAAACACGATTTGTGCTTCCTGCCTTTGAGGCACAGCCATAGATCATGCTGTGTTATTTATCTTGCTTACTCTAGCTTTTTGTGATGAATTATTAAAATATGCCTGGAAGCATGGAGCCATTTGGAAGAAGGGTCTTACTGGAGAGTAGAACAGATAAAAGCACTGAGATAAAACAAGCAACCTTGTCACCAGCAGACGCAAGCAATATTGCAGAGAAGAAAGAGACCATTTTATCGGTCAAATTCTGCTTACAGCCACACTAGTGAAACCTCATCTAGTTCAATGAATACAGCTGGCTGCTTGAATTCATCAGCTGCTTAGAAAACAGTACAGTGACTATCTAAAGGCAAAACTGCCACATGAAGCATGGCAATACAGTTTACATCGTTACTATACCTGCAGCAAGGCGACTGGAACAAGAGACTAGTCCAGGAAAAAAAAGTCCTTCTGCCTCTGAAGTCTTCATACAATTTCTTTTTCATCTCAAGAGAAGTAAAGCACGACAGGATTTTTCTCTCAGGGGAAGCTCTGGAATGGTCCTGTTATTGTGCTGGGTGAAAATATGCCTGGCTTTTGAAATAATCAGGAAAGAATTTCTGTGTCAAATATTGCTACCTCTAAGTTTGTAATTCCCCTTTATTTTATTTCACAAACTACAAATCATTTTGAAAAACTTAAAGCAAGACATCAAACTTTTGCAAGCAATATGTCTCAGATTTTTAGACAAATCTCAGTCAAAAATGCTCAATAACTTTTAAGAAAAGAAAAAAGAAACATAGATTTATGCCCTATTAAACTATTAGAGCCAATTCACACAGAAGCCCTAAAGCCTGCAGCAGAACATGAAACTTGAAAGAGGACTGACAAGAGATAAGGATCTGTCTTTTCCATATTTCCTAAAAGTCTTCCTCTCTTATACAGCTATTAAAATGACGTTTGCATATGCTGAAGTACCGTAAGTCAGAATTTAGCAGTGAATTCTGCAAAGATTTGCCTTCCCTGTCTGTATTCCTGTGCTGTGCAGGACATGCCCAACCATCTCATTCACTATTCATGGTACTCCAAGAAGGAGTTATGTACTGAGTTCCCCTAAGGGAAGGGAGATGCTTTTTCTCCCCCAGATTCTCCAAGTCACTTCTGGACTCCAGCTGCCAAGAGATAACTTGATGCCTTTCCATAATTAAAACATGCCTGGAGAGAAAGAGCAGAGGCAGAGGCTAGAGCTGAAGAAGCAAAGACAACCACAGATCGTCAGACTGGGACAAGCTAGTGTATAATCAAGCAGTAGAAGACAACTTGGATTAAAAAAAAATAAATAAAGGAAGAAAATAGAATGAATAAAGGTAGGGGAAAGAACTGAGGAAATTACTTGGAGTTGTTTTGTTGTTGTTTTTATTTTTTCCCCTGGTGATAGTTGACTGTTACTGTATTTACATGAAAATGAATTCTGAATAGGTCTGAGAAGTATATGGATATTTTTTCTGAATGGGCAATCAGGTGAGTTGAAGATATCACTGTCAAGATACAGAAGATTTTCCACAAAGCTGAAACTAGAGTCAGTTTACAGCTCAGATTCCCTTGGGATTAGGCAATAACTCAGTAGGGTTTCCAGGACCATAACTTTGGATTTAACTGTTTAAGTGCTGTTCAAATGGCCATCTCACTATCTGCAAACTTCAGCCTAGCCCAACAAACCTTTTCCATTCAACTCCCCAATAGATCTAATAAAATTAAGACAGCCATGAAATTTTGAGTGCGAGTCAGGTAGAAATGCAGGAAGAATAGTAAAAGGACAGAATTCTCTCAAGAGAAAAGTTTAGAAAGCCTTCAAAGCCCAACAATGCCAAAAATAAAATAGCTCCTTTTCAATAACTGAATGTGAATATGAAAAGAACTTAACACTCATGTGAACTGCACCTTGACGTGCTGTAACACATGCAGCTGATTTCCAGCTTAGGGAATCATGTTTCTCTTCTGTCAGACATAACAGGGAAAACTGGACAACTAGTTCTGTACAAACTGTGTTAATGCCTTACTATGCAACCTTACATGCTACAGATTTCAGGTACAATGAGGTACCTGCAGTAAAATATTTAATCACCTTGTGAATTCTTCAGAGTTTTTTAAGTGTCTCTTCAGAACACCAGCTTATGAGATATGAAGGTGGAGCTTGTTTGGAATGCAAAAAAATAAAGAGAAAACTGACAGGTACATGAAACAGATGCAGGTGAGAGAGTAACACCTTGGTTAAAGGTAACCAAGTAAAAAAAGAGTAACCTTGGTCACAGTGTGGCTTTCAGAATCTACTTGGGAACTCAGAGTTGCTAAACTAAATATGCTCTAAGTGAAGTGCCCTGGAACCCAACTAATGCATTGCAAATTTTGCAGTAAATTAGAGGCGCGTCAGTTAGCATTTAGTTTAATTAGCTAAATTCTACAAATGCAGATAAAAAACCTAGGTATAATTCTTCTGTGAGGCTCACAGCAAAAATATGAATAATGAAAGCTAAGCAATTAGATTCCCAATTTAATATAATGCATGCAAAGCTTTGGGTGTGTGCAGATATGTAAGTAATGCTGCTTCTATGCAGCTAAGCTTCAAACATTTAAATACTCCTTACTAGGATGTGTTTGCTGCCATTATTATATTCCTCAAAACTGTGCCTTTAATTTCAGTCTAAAGCCTATTAACATTCTAAAGAGGTTGCAAACAGATCACATCTCAGAACAAGTATTAGTAATAAAGCCCAACACCCTGAATTCATTGCAATGTTTTTAGCTATAGCATTTTTCACTAAGCTTATGTAAAGCTGTGCAAATGTAGAACTTCATCATTTTGATGATGGAGTTCTGAGGGGTTACCTTTACTAAGCTGGAAAATCATCAGTAAGATGAGGAAATCCATCTGTCAGCAGAATATCCACTTATTCAAAAAAGGGGCATCCATCCTTGATTTATTCAAGTTTGATACTGCACTTCTGCCTGAATGAAACAGAGACAGAAGAAATGGGGTGAAGCAGAAGAAATGGGGTGTAGATAAGAGGAGCAGGGGGAAAAAAGGATCCATGTGGATTGGACAGAAAAATTAACATAAATTTTGCAAATAGGCATTCTCTCCAAGGAGGACAACCTGAGATACAAGATATGATGCATGCAAGCAGGATCTCATGAGGAAATCAGGCCAGGGTTCCCAGCTGATGAAACTATTTCAGTTTTGTCTTGAATATCCAGTTTAAACTTGATTTCTTTTCCTTTCACAGTGGTGTTCTTATAGACATTTGTATCTACGTTGCCTATGCTGGGAAACGTAAATGGACTTTTTTTGTTGCATTTTTTTTAGCTCAAACTCTACAGGTAATTTCAAGATGAATATTTTCCTCCTCCAAACATAGTGAGAGACTAAAAATAGCAGTTTCAGAGCTCAGTGTCACAGCTTTCTGACATAAAGGTCCACCATATCAAAGAAGACTAAGATTTTTTTTTAATACAAAGTCTATTGGATTATATCTTTTTCAAAGGGAGCAGGTCCAAAGAAGTGGGGTCAGTCACTGTCACAAAAGTTTTCTGAAATACAGTTAAATGTTTGAACCCTGAAGCTTCACAGAAAATTTTGTAAAGTGACTTGTTTGAAACAAACCTTTTCTGGATCTTTAATGTGTTTATATATACTGAGAGATAAACTGGAGTTCTTGATTTATGTTGTGTTTGTCAAGGTAAGGAGAGATTTCGACTTTTCAGGATATTTTTTCCTACCCTGTTTTTTGATAGGCAGAAGTGCATTCAAACAAGTAACATTTAATTCTGTCACTTTCTGCAAAAGATTGGTTTGATGGCATATACATGACTGAGTGAAAAATTAGTTGTTTATATTTTTCTGTTAAACATTACAGGACATGAATAGAGCAAAGCTGTAAAGTTAGTCTGTCTTGCCTGCCATTAAAATTTGAAAGAATAAGTTATCTCATCACTATCTATATATTTATATATAACTTGGAAAGAAGTTATATAGAAAGTAATTCTTTTGAATTAATAATTGCATAATTTTATACTTTATTGGCCACCCTTTAAGCTCTATTATTTGTACAAAAGATGCAATTGGAAGAGGATTTGGAGGTTTTTTGAGTTTTTGTTTTTTGCATTGTTAAAAGATAAAATCAAAATTATGGATACTTTCATCACCTAATAAAATCTTGACTTTGCTGGAAGCAGAAATCTTTATTCTAGAAATCCATAACCATTGCTTTAGTATTATTCCCTCTGGATGTTTTTTCTTCACAGTATACTCACAGTCAGAGTTATAACACAAAATAATACCAAAAAAAGTCACCAGACATTTTTTTCCTTCTTTTCCTTCAAAGGATAGATTGCATCTAAGAAAATGTCTTCACATTTCTATGTTGCATGTGCATGCCTGTATTTTCATTTTCTAATTTGAAAAACAACCTAAACATAATTCTTCTGACTACAGAGAACATGAGAACACTTTGGGCATATATTCCGAGACATATTGGGGATATAATTCACAGAAAGTGCGTGGTCTTTTCAAAAGGAAATAAAACGTAGTAAGCAGATTGAGCCAAACACTTTAATGAAAGAGTGTTAAAGAACACGGTGGTCCTACAAACCAGTAAGTTGTAGCTGCCATACAAGTTGTGTGTAATTATATTTCTTGCAGACAACTATATCAGAAAAATAGGATTTCCTCTGCAAGTAGTTGAACTGTTTTACATAACACCAGTTTCGTTGCAAGATGTTTGTGTTATTTTTTTTTTTTAATGAGGAGTAGCATTTGATTCTATAGGTTCATTTCATGGCTTCTACAACTCTACTGGAATGTAATGGTTTCTATCAAAGCAGAACGAGGGTTGGTGGCATTTCCGTTGGCTTCTCCAGGGAAACTTTCAAAGAAAATGCAGGCCCCATTAATTAATTTCCTGACAGGACCACTGGTAACTTCGTGCTGGAGTTTTGCTTAGCCCTGATGGGATATTTCGATGCTGAGTTTGCTGATGCAGCAGCAGTCAACAGTTAAATGTTGTTAAAAACTTCATTGATGTAAATAGATACAGGCTCAGAGTAAGGACTTGGCCAGAAAGAAGGGTCTCCAGCCTACCTACCCTCTCCAAAACAACCACTTTTTCCTGAATTCAATTCCAACTGCATTAATCTTCTCCAGAGCCCAGACAGGGGTTCAGTGTTTTGATGCTCCTAACCAGTTATGATACCATTCCTCTAAAGATTCACAAGACTATTTATCATTCAGTTTCATATCCACTGGGAAGCGAGCAGCTTTAAAAAAGGGGGATTGAACATGAGCCCTTTCATAGAAATAGACACACTAAATTAGCTTTGCTTTGGACTCCAAGGTACAGGGCAGAGTATGTTATACTTGAGTTTGTATTGCAATCCAGCATCATTGCTCAAACTGCTAATTTTTTATTGGACAAGAACAGGAAAAAAGCAATCTGACAGTGGACTGAGCAAAAACCTTGTGTTTCTTGGAATGAAATTTATGTGGTATTCAAATCTTTGTTACTGGTAGGGTTGAAATACAGGTATTCAACGTTCTAAATAAATTCCCTACCTACTGATAGCACTCAATACTCATTTCCTTGAGTAAAGAAGCCTGAATAAGCCTCTAAAAATGTTTTGCCAGCAAAATATGGAAAAATTTTCTATCTGCAAATATGTACATATATGTAAATTTCTCCAAACAAGTAGCTGAGCAAAAGAGTGGAGCCAAGCTTTATAGAGTGGCACTTAAAACTTTTTTCTAAATAAATCCTTGTCCAATGGAGATTTTTTACTGAAGGTTTACTGGTGCTAAGCCACGTGCTGAAGTTTACAACCATATAAATGGTTCACATCCATTTCAGTAGGGAGCCCTTGCTCCCCACAGGAAACTGTCCAAAGAAGAAAAGGAGCAAGAGGCTCATGGTTTCTGTAACATATGTCTGAGCTTCCAAACAGTTTCATAGCTGGCTGTTAGTTTGCAACTCCTGCCTTGCTCAGCTTAAAAAAAAATACATGGTCAGAGAACTGCTGACGTGGCACATTAAAAGCAATAGAAATACAATATGTCATTACAAAAAAAAATCCTCACAGTATTCTGGGTACTTTTCTGAGGGGTGATCCAGTACATAGCCCAATCTCTATGAAAAAATTCAAATGGCCTGTGGAAACTGAAATAAATAATTTTAAAAACAATTTACTTAAGTTTTAAATGAAATCTGCATCTTGAAGAAGAATGATGTGTGGTTCAGATTTCCAACTTTTAATGTAATCCATCCATCAAAGCTTAAGAAATGGTTTCCCTGCTTAATCACAGCAGAAATTCTTTGTTTCTTTTTCATCACTGCTGGGTTTGTTGGTTTTGTGGTTTTTTTTTCCCATTCCATTAAGAAAGCTAAATTCCAGCTCGGGCCATTTGATTTTTTTTCTTAGTATCTTTAAACCTCTGTTGTAATGGAATCAACAGAAGTACTATCTAATCACATTGTTCTTCTATTTATGAAGGTTTATAAATCTCTCTGCAAGTAAATTAGTGTCATATCAAACTGCTGAGCCTGAATTTTGCTGGCAGAGACAGATATAGGGTACTTTCCTTTACCAGGGAACAGCAAATCCTGTTTTAAAAATAATTCCTCTCTCTTCCTTCCTAATCTAGTGTATTCAGGAGTAGGATTCTTAATGTGGGTCAGCTACAACTAAGATGATGTTTCACAAAGTATATGACAGCTATTCATTTTAACATATTCATTACTACTAATTTAAAAACTGTCTCATTTAAACTCCTGCTAATATAATTATATCTTGCTGCTTTTCACACACAAAAAAACCCACCCCAAAACTCTTCAATTGCTTCAACAGGAAGCAGCTTCAGTGAAAGAACATTTAGTGATACCATTACAACAGCAAATCAAAATCTTTCCTTAGACAGTGACGCCCATAAAGGAATGTGCAATCCCAGATAAAAAGGCAGATTTGCAGAAGTGCTCACTTAGCCTCTTTGCATCATTTGCCAGCAATGCTGGCTAATCTGAGAGGTCCCGCTCAACCAAAGCCTCACAAATGTGATGCCCATCTACAAGAAAAGCTGGAAGAAGCAGGTGAGAAAGTATAGTCCTGTCAACCTGACCTCAGTCCAAGGGAAGCAGATCATCTTGATGCCATCTTTCAGTGTGCCCAGGATAAGCAGATCAGGCCCAGACAGCAGGGTTTTATGGAAGGCAAGTCCTGCTTGATGGACCGGAACTTTCTGTGACAAGGTCACCCACTTAGGGATGAGGATGAGGAAAGATTGTGGATGTTGTCTGCCACAGCATTCTCCAGGAAGTAGTTGAGTCACCACCTGGTTTAATGGTGGACTTGGCAATGCTGGATTAATGCTGGGAATCAATGGTCCTTAATGTCTTTTCCAGCCTAAACAATTCTCTGACCTAGGATTACTAATAAACAACTCTTTAAACTTGCTATTTACACATAAGTATGAAGCATTTGCTGCCCAAACTCTTCCAAACTAAATCCTAGAACATATTTGATGTGACATGCAGACAATTAATTCTAAAATAATATATTCTCAGATGTGCAATACATGCAATCAGTCTCATGCTACTTTCACCCATGTTAAAAATTCACTTGGCTGTTGTAGTAAAATAATAAACTTCAATAGACTGGTTTTACAAAGAAATTGGATGTTTGGATTTAGGTTGGGTTTTAGTTCTGAGTCTTTATGTTTGCTTTGTTTTTTAAATGACTGCTAATGTTCTGGTAGGTTTTGAGTTGTTTGGCTTTATGAAAATACTTTGCCAGCCTTCACATGGTTTGTATTTCTAAGGTTTTGCCATTGTGCTGTTGTAACAGGGATCCTGCTTTGTAAATATCTTGAAACAATTGCTGTTTTACAGGATGCTTCAGAATTTTTCAGAGTACTCAGGTCCCCTGGCATTAAAGTTTCTAATGAAACTTGAGCATTCTTTCAAATATGATCAAGACTGAGTAGTCAGAACAAGAATATTTATGCCTGCTTCAAAACAGGAACTAGAGAAGAAATACAATTTTAAGAGACTAGATTGGCAGGGTTGAATGAACCTACAGTGATTAAACCCTTCCTGGTTAAAAGGGAAAAATAGGAAGACCACCATTTCCATTTATAAACTGTAAAGTTTAAGCCCAGATCTGAATAAGTTACAGATAAAATTGCCTGATGTGTTAAGTTCTGTTGACAAAGCTTACTAACAAATAAAATGCTTCTTTTGCTCCAAAAATTGTTCAAAAAATATTTTAAGTTGTGTACTACACTGATCAATCACAATAATAGTCCAAAGATTTTTTTTTTCAAGTAATTCCTGCTGGCAATAAATATTCTCCTAGCACTTGTCTTCAGGGGTGCTGTACATTCCATATACTTCTTTGTTCTCAAAAGATATTTCAGATAATTTTCTTTCCATTATTTCCATAAAGCCCTTTACTAACACAGTACTGCATAGCTAAGTTTTCCAATTTTTCAACTGATAATTCCAGATATTAATACTGAGGGATGTCTATCATACTGAGAGAAACAAATTAGTTTATGCATATTAATCTTAAATTGTTTATATAGTTGATCTCGGGTTTTTTACCTCAGTTAAAGCCATTTCTTTAAATAAAGCACCCTGGTAATCATTTCTTTCATTCTGAGCTTAACTAGGCTATCACAGGAGAGAGTTAATAAAATTAATGCCATTGATTTAACAGAAGAAGGACCAGGCATCGTATATTTAAAATGAAGCAAAAAATATCTCACAACACTACTAATTATACCCTGGGGAAGACTGCATCTGAAATCTATAAGCAATGAATTCTGCTTTATATTCCAGCCATTAAAGTTATGCTGATTAATAAAAATAAAATAAAATAAAAAAGTTTGAGTCCTTCTACAAAAGCTTCAGCATTTCAATTACTTCTTCTGTAAGTGTGTTTATGTGAAAGATGCACAATACTTTTGTTTTTGTTCTGTTTGATGTTGGTGTGTTACTCCCTTCCTAGAACCCTGAGGGAGATTTCAAGTTTTGAGGTAACAAACTTCACTACGCTGTGCCTGCCACCCACCTCAGCTGGTGGGGAGAAATCTTATATGCTACATTTACTTTAATGATTACGAATTCTTAATAATATGAAAATCTATTCTATTTGGGAGATAAGGCAATTATACACAAACCCAATGCATGAAATGTTTATATTTCTATAAAGCAAAAACATTCCTTCAGTGTACAGGTTCTAAAACAATTTTTTTTAAAAAAACACACACCATCTGTTTTTCCTGCCTGTAATGCCAGGAAATGGCCCTGCTTTTTTGTTAGTCCTGAAGACAAAGACGTATTTTCAAAAACATGAGAAAAGAATTTTTATCACAAGAAGTTTTCCCTTGAAAACTATTGGATCTGTAGTGACTTGGGTACTTCTGAGGCATTGCACCCAAGGGTTATCTTTTACAATAAGGCCACCAAATCCAAAGAAAAAAATACTACTAAACTATACTAAAGAAACTAAAGAAACTAAAGAAACTAAAGAAACTACAGATTTTCTGAGGAAAACAGACACAGTAGAACCAGCCCTCCAATTCAGAAATTCAAAGCAGCTCGACTGATAACCAGGAAAGCTAACAGTAAAAGTTTCTGTGTTGCCTGACCATCCAAAGCACCACAGTTTCTGATACTGAGAAATGAATTGTTAAGTGCAGTTGCAGAAGAGTTGATCATCCAAAACTACAAAATATTATAAATGAAGAAGGAAAAATGAGGAGCACAGCTAATACGAGAGATTATTGATAACTATAACAAAACAGGGCACCTAGCAACAAAGGTGCATTTGACCCAAGCTACTGGAAATGATGTGTTATGAGCATAATTAATATAAACTGGGAGAGGGCCAGCAATTTAAATAATACTAAAATTCAGTAATGACCCTAATGAAGTCTCTTCCTTCAGGACCCAAATAGTAACTATAACACACGGATGAAAAAGTGTGGAAAATTAAAGCCTGGGAAATTAAATAATCTCTTCATAGCAACCTGTCCACTAGCTGGGCTCTTCTCAGGTTGAGGCATGGACAACAGAATGGTGAGAGGAAAAGGTGAAGGGGAGCAGTCATTGCCTTTTTCTACCAGTCCTGTAAGGAGCGGGACAGTCAGGCTGCCTGCTAAAGTACTGTTCAGGCTGTGGGGGAAGGACACAGGTGGGAAATAAGCTGACCTTTCATCTTCCAGTGACTATTTGATTGATTAATTATTCAGTGAATTCCATAATCGTACTAGAATGTTCAGATATTTTAGAAAATGCACACAGTCAGAATAGCTCTCTTTGTCTCTGCTTGCCCAGCTTGAGTGAGAGTGGGAAAATGTTGCTCCTTGATTCTGTACTCTGAGATCCTGTCTCAAGTTTCTGGATGGGTTGTATGCTATCAGTTACTCAGGTATCAGTGCTGCCAGTCAGTGACAGCAGTTGTCACAACCCAAAGTGCCTTTTGCTAGAACGTGTCATTCATCTCAAGTAAGATGCTTGTAGGAGCCAGGAGACTGTGCAGTGCAGGCTCACCTAATGTGCTAGGACAGCTACGCTGCTTCTGGTACCCAGTCTGCCAGATATCCAGCTTCCTTTTCCTCAAAGGTTTTACCTAGAAGAAGGATCACAGTGCAAAATAAATCAAAACTAACAATTTCTTTCATAAAAAATAAAAAAAAAATTAAAAAAACCAACAGAAACCAAAACCAAACAAAAAATGAGCAAAAAAAGCCCCAAACACTGACCAAGAAATTACATCTATTTTTTGCCAGTTCCAAAAGATTTTGTTCCATAGGGTAGTGCCTATTACCCTATTACATTTTGACTACTTATGGGGACATGGCATAAAAAGCACAGCTGTTAATTTGCAATACATACTGGCATCATGGAAAGTAGCAAACATTCACTATGTTTCTGTATTCATGTTGTGTCACTTAATAGTTTTGAAACTAAGATAAAACAAACAAATAAGAGATTATTGCAATAAAACTTTATAACCTGGCTTCAATGAGAAAAAACCAAATAAATAACAGACTGAGCATAAGGGACTAGGGTATTTTATGTTTTAGATTGCTGTTTACAATGATGAAAACAGAAAAAAAATGGAGCAACATTTCAATTCATTGCATTTCAGATGCTTTTAGCTCCACAGAACTTTAAAAGCAGTACTTTATCTTGAACTTCACTCACATGGACACAAATCTGAGTTCTCTTGCTACCTTATTCTTCACTTTCCCTGTTAATGTTCTATTACAATAATTGCAATCAACAAGCAAGTAAATTACTGTCCTTTCATGTTTTATTATATCTTATCAAACCTTTTTTATTTATTTGGTTATGGAAGTTTGATTTTAAAATATTTCTTTCAACTACAGCTATAGAAATATTTTCCAAAATTTGCATTTTCTCTGTCTTCCTTTTAAAAAGCAATGATTCCTTTAATATTTTTAATCTTGTTCACCTAATTTTCAAACTTTTGTGAACTTGAGCTTCATTTCTTAAAAATAACCCCAGCATATACAATATGCAATTTATTCAGAAAAGTATATTCTGTCTTTTTCAATCTGATGAATTAATTGAAAGTAAAGCAGTAATCCTAAATCAGTTCTGTATTTAATCTCTTAAATACCTAGAGCCACACCTTTCTGAAAACAGATTTTGTATGCAAAACTAGGGATGTATCAACTCACAGCAAATTCTTCTCTTTGTTAAAAAATTAGGCCTACATTAAACTCTAAAGAAATGTAGTTTAAAAGTCTTTCTCTTGCAGATGAAACAGACTTTAAATCATCTTTGCATAAGGTTATGGGGAGTTCAGCAGTTGCAAGGGGCCATGGATGTTAAATTGTCACAGCTCTTCAAAGCTGCACTGATCAGAGCCTCGGAAGTAATTTATCCACGCCCTGCCAATTCCAGAGCAACCAGCTGGATACGCATCTCTTTTCCATGTTCACGTATCAAGATCTACAAGAGTGTCTCTAAATCAGAGTAATCCACCCTTGTCTGTACTCAGGGCATCTGACAACAGTTTAGACAGTATCTTCTATCTTAAACTCATTTTATTCTCTTGCTGCGTAGAAAAGACAGTGGTCACTCTCCTACTCATTAATGAAAGGTGCATTAGGGGCTCTTCCACAAGGATGTAAATGCTGCTCTGTTGTACTGAAAGTCACTGCTCTCACTCACATAACAAAATTTTTCAATAAGGAATAGAATTCTTCTCTCTCCCACTAAAAACTCTTCACTTTTCCTAAATGTTCTTTCTCTGAAGTTTCTGTGCCTGTGTATCTTATTATTGCAGCCCAAACACAGAAGGAATCTACTTGGCAAACAAGTGGGTGCTAATTGGTCCCTGCAATATTTTTTTTTTGGCAAATCACAAGGGATAAAAAAAAAAAAATCCTGAAAGGAAACAGACACACAGTAGGGAAGTTACATGCAAATTCAAATGTTACTGACTTAATTTAAGATTTATAGGTAATTGTAATTAAATCAATAGCTCTGCAGTATCAATGATGACATATACTTGTCAATCAGGTTTTACTCAAAAAGAATGCACATTATTCCAAAGATGACAAACGGATCAGGTTGGATTGCCTTCATTTTGCCTTATTTAGGTCTGGAGCAAAACACCATTATCTCAGGAACATCTAAAAACTTCAGCGGCAACAATCCAAATGCAGAAATGATCAAGTCTGTGTACCTCAACCTTCAGCATCTTCTCAGAACTCCAGTGATGTCTTTCAGACTCACAATGCACATGTGACCTGGAAATGTACTGCAGGTATTGTCACTCATACTTTGAATAAAGGGGGAAAATACCAAGTTGTTACTAAACTTTTTTAATGTTAAGGTAAAAATTATTTTAATGCTTCCCAATTCTGTCAAAACGTTTCAGGAAGAAACTACTTCTGAGAGTGACAAATGCATTGATGCTGTCACACACACTGGAAAAGAAACTTGTAAAAAGTTTCCTGTCCTTCAGTAGTTTGTAGGTGAAGACTGTTAATCTTGAAAATTTAAAGTACTGTATTTGATGGAGTGAACAGAATAGATATAGAACTGTCTCTTGAGAGTTTCCTACCTTTGCAGTTTAAAGCACATCTAGCAAAGCACTCAAATAATCTCTTATCTTACAGCATTTCAGAGTTTAACTGACTAACAATAACCTTACAGAGTATAAGGAAGTGAACACACTCATCACTTCTTTTAACAGTAAAATGCCAAGCCAAAAATCAACTGTCAGTGCAATTTCTCTGACTTCCAGGCATGCATTTGATGTGGTGTAAAATGCCAGAATGATCTAAGTTCTTTCATGATTTTTAAAGGTTTAGCTTTTAATATCAATACTAAAATTTTCTTATCTTTTTCTTCATTAGTCATATAATGTGCCAAAGATCTCCAAGCATGGTTATTTTACAAAAACTTTTATATAGCGGGCAAACTTTACATCAATATCTTAAAGCAACAGTTGCCCTCAGGCTCAGGATCTCCCTTGCTGCAGTTCTGGAAGAAGACGCTCCTGGTTCATACCTTTTGCACTGCCAGTGGGTGGGATAAAGCAATGCAGAGAGACCATTCTGCCGTGAGGATTGGCCAGATGTTGTCACAGATACGGGGTATCACGGATTGTTGTATCCACTGTTAAACCTGGCAGTGCAGCAAACATAAGAGCCAGTTCAATCCCTCCCGTGGTCCCAAGTGCGTGATCCTGCAGTCCGTGTAAGTGCAAGGGTGGCACAAAAACAAGGAAAAAGAGCTCATAAATCAGACAGGCAGGTTTATTTGCTCCTTGCACTTAGACTGATCACTGTAAGCATTTCCATACACAACGAATCCTGGTTTTAACCCAGTCTGCTTCTAATATTTCTCTGCATCCTTGCATTATTCCTATTTAATCTGAAATACCCCCTTTACAGTACTTTATAGCATGGTTTTAGCATTGTTTGTGATGCTCTAAATCTTTCCTTGCCAATGACTGTTGTTGTTCCCTTGGTATAAGAAATTATTGCTTTATTTGTGTGCTCAACATACCTTTGTGTTATTTAAACACAAAGCAGTAGTAAATAGCAGAACATACCTGCACAGCAAATGTTCATGCAAGCTGCTAGCAGAAGCAAAAAATGAAATTGAAGAGAAGCAAGTCCAGCAGAATACCTGCAAAGGACAGACAGAGCTGTTGGCAAACAAGTTGCAGTACTGAAAACACACAGAAAACAACTTCATGTAAGGCTTTGAATTCAGCCACTTGTGTTTCTCTCATCACTCTACTGACAATAGATCTAAATGCTTATTAACCAGTTATCACAGAAAAAAAATATGGAAAAAGTTGTTCTTGAGAAAAAAGGTGGAGAAAAGTTTGTTTTATGAGAGATCATGAACCCCAGTATACAGCTGGTAAATTAATGCATGACCATAAATTAATACAATCTGTTATAACAAGAGATTAAAAATTTACCACATTTGAAATTCAATAAACAAGCAATTTTCAGTACTTTAATATATATGATTAAATACCATAATACAAGTAATTTATAGATACTTCTCTTCAGCTTTTGACTTGCTCCTTTTCTGATGGATCTGGATCTAAAATCCATGTTTACTAGCCCTGAAATTGTTTTAGCCATAACTGCAAGAGAAGAATCAAGGGACATTTCACAGAACTCAAAGAAAGGCCAAAAGGTTTGTAAAAAAACATTAGCTGAAAAAAAAGGAATTAAACCTTCAAGATGTCTTGCAGTAGAATGCCGTTGATTCTGTGTAGCACTGTCTTAGATTTGCAGATTAATTTCTTCTCTTCCTGTAGCTGGAGCTATGTATTTGCACACTCAGACTTTTGCTGGAACTCAGAGTACTGACAAATGACCTATGTGACATTTGCAGTAGGAAACTCATTTATTACATCAGGGTCCTGGAGATAAAACCTCATATTCTGAGGTGATGAATAATGTATTTTATTTAATTTAATCATCTTAAGGAAACAAATAATAGAAAAATATTAACTCCAGACATGAGAGACTGAAGGTAGTGGGGTGAATAATATACAGCATAGACTGAAGAAAATTATGTGTAATGAATACAGTGAAATCCAAAGGAAAGTATAAAGTTTAAATACACAGCATTACAAACATCAGTTATAGAGCCTGAATTTTGACAAAGTGAACTGTAGAATATGCACAAGGCTTTCTTTCTTTTTATTAAATTAATTTTTAGACAGCAATATCACTATAAAATAACTGTCTTGAGAACATTGAAATATGATTTTGAAAGTTGCAAGGACTCAACATGACGCTAAATGTTTGAACTCCAACACAATTTTTCTCCCTGATTATATTATTGCTCTTTTAAAGGAAGAGGAAAGCTTCTTCTCTTGTAAAGCAATCAATTATAGTACTCTAGTCTATCTTGTTCTGCATCAGACCCTGCTGGGATGAACAGGGAATGTTCTGGTCAATCACATGTCACTTGAACCCTAGAGGAAATTTCTGCACTAATGAAACAAAGGATTAGTGAAGCCAGTGAGGACACCAAGAAATACGGACATGAGGGGACAAATGCAATTCTCAGTAGACATAATCTACTCCTGATTCAGAACTTGAATTCGAGCTTGCAGTCCTTTCAGTGAATAACATATATTTGATATGTCCATTAGATTGTCAGCTTTTTTACTAGAAACTCTCTTTTGTGGATATTTTTTCATGTTTTGAGGAATCTAAATGGATAGATTATGAGGAATAGGATGAGATACAATGAATAAAGGCTCCAGTTAGATGTTCCAATTTGATTAATACTTGCATCACTCAATCAAACTCCAAGGAATTTTAAAGGAGACAAACGGGTTTCTCAGGAGTCTGAGATGCTAAAAGCATGATTTAAAAGTGTAAAAGTTTCTGCCTATTTTTCTGATTAAAAAGTCCTACTGAACTCTTAATTTTTAAGCTGGCTTCTTTCTTCAAAAATATTTTTTCTTTTTATTTAGATGAGCTAGAATATAGATGTTTATGAACCTTTTTGATTTTACCAGAAGCCATCCATCTTGTTATCATCTTTCCATCATCTGGCTTTCATTCTTTATCCAAAATAATTATAACTAATTATTTGTACCTTGTTATTTGAAAAGGACTTTCTGCTTTATTCCCACCATTAATTCTTTCTCATACTCTCACTTGCACACTGTGTATATAAAGATGTGAATGGGATGTGAAGAAGGTTAGTGCTATGAGATGTAAACTACTTTTTTAGGCTCCCTCATAGACAACTACTGTAGAATACAGAGATAAAGCTCCAGGAGAATCTATAGTCTTTGAAACCTGCAAGAAATAATGAGGTACTCATCAGAGCATTCCAAAATATAACCACCATCAAAGTACACAGAGTGATTCAAAGAACAGGGAATGAACCAAACCTCCACAATCAAGTACTGCCCCAAAAAGATCCACAAAGTTTCTCACTCACTACAAAATCATGCATCAAATTTTAGACACAAAACAACAATTTACTTCAATAAAGGAGTGGGAGAGACAGAGCATCACAAGCATCCCAGGTTTCTCAAACTCTTATTATTTTCTATTACATTTTAAAGAATTTCCTTCAAGGCTTCTTGCTTTTATTATTAGTATTTCATTGTATTCCCAAATGCATAAGAGTTCAGGCTGGTTTCATAACATGTTTCTCAGAATTTCTTCTTTCTTTCTTGAGCATTTGAAATATAAGCAGAGCTAAAATTGTAAATCCCTTTCTCTACCATGCTCTGGCAGTGCCTCAGCAAGAGAAATGGAGGAAAGTTGTCTGGGTATCAAGAGAGAAAGGAGTTACAGTACTTCAGCTGTGTATGAGGGCTGAGGCATGGTGTGACAATGTTGGCAGAGGTGCAGAGTGAGTGAAACTTGACAGCTCTCCCTTCAGAGCTAAGGAACAGGAAAGGACACTATTGGAAATATGGGAACTGGGTAGCACCTCTGTCGTGCAGCAAAATAAATAAAGAGGGAAAGAAAGTTCATTAGGTAGGAAAATCAAATGTACCAAAGGAAGCAGAAGAAATGGAAAGGAGAAGCATCACAATGTAAAAAGAGTGAAAAAAAGTGAGCAATCTGTACATTGCAAAAAAATGTCCACCAATTGAGTTTTATTCCTACAAGACACAATTAGAAGCTTTGATCCAGACAGATCAGAAATCATACCTTTTGGATGAGATCCTCGTAGTGTGGCATTATTTGCTAGATATGCAAATTAAGGAATCAAATTAAATTATTTACAGATTCATCCTGCTGTTGCTTATCTTAATATTTGTTTTGATAGCACATTTGAAGTATGCCAAAGGAATGAAAACTTGAGATTTCTTAAACAGCTACCAACTTTATTCACATGCAAATTAAACACTGATAAAGAAGCTACTGTCTGAAAAGAAAAATACCATGACTGATAAACTGGTAGTGTTAATTCAGTACCTTTTGGAGTTTAGCAGGAAAATTAGTCTTTCTAAATGTGAAGTCCTCCTGTCCCACACTGGATAGAGAGAAAAAATATTCAGACAGAAGGAATTAGAGCTACTTATCCATCCATGACAATAGTGATATGTTAAGTTGATCTTAGCATTCATCAAAAGAATGAAAATAGGATGGCACCATTCTCCAAAGCTGATGGCCTGAAAACTACTACTGGATCTCCCTGGCTGATCACCTGAGACATAAATACACTCTAAAAAATAATTTATCAAATATAAGAGGACCTTAAAGAACAGACTGCAATGACTTACACCAGAGACTGCAAAAAGAAATGCATGCCCATGTTGCTGTGCTTTACACTTTACTAGAAGGATAAACGTACTTCAGAATTTACATTAAACCAATACCTTATAATAAGAACAAAACAGAGCCAAATATTCCCCATGTTTCTGTTGTCCACAGAGTAATTTTTGTGGCAAACTGATAATTATGTACTAGTGATTTTTCCCCTTATCTCTACCCACTTTTAAAAAGTTACATGTTGCTTTATTTATATTAGTACTCCATTATAATTGCATGTGTGGTAATGTCAGCTTGTACCTGAGATGATCTTTCTACCGAGATGGAACCTACATTAGAAAAGATTTTAAGCTACCTTTGCTATTAGTGTGCAACACTATGGCAAAAAAACAAGACCCTGAAGACTCCTGGCACACCACTCTATCTGCAGGTTCCTGTATCATGTAAGCAGCTACAGGGTGTTCTTTGGCAAATCATATTTTCACGGAAAGACTGTTGACAAATAGGAGCATATTTTTGCTTAAGCCCGTGTCTGTGGCAATTAACTGTGAAAACTTGCCACTCTTAAAAGTTCTGCTGACAAAATCTGGAATAGAGAGGCTCTAAACCTCTTCCTAGTCAGTGTTGTCTTTAGAATAAAATACATATATTCCTGTTTCCATCAGTCAAAGTGACAAGCAGTGAAAATAAAAGCACACTTAACGTTGATAAGACGCCATTCTGTAGTTGCTCATGCTCAGATAATGTATTCCAGAGAGAAAGACTAAGATTAGAGAAAGATTTATATTTCTCTCCTGACTGCCCCCCAAGAGTAGGTATAGTAGACAAAAGATGATGAAATTCTATCAATTACAGGAAACTACATAAGCCAACCTTACTAATACAAAAAAGGGTATTTTCAAGGAATTATAACTTTTCTTTCTAACATATGAACTGAGATGAATAGCTATAATAATACTCCGGACCTTGCTGAGATAGATTGTCTAGCTTTTCTCATTTAAATTTTATCTAGCACATAAATATTGATCATTTTACTATGTGACTCAATTACAATGCCTCTTAATAACTGTATTTCTATGTCCTGGATTATGCTGCACAGTGTCTTATCTGTTGTATATAGCTGTGAAGTATTTCACAGCCTTTCCTTCAGAATACTTCAGGTTGGACAGGCTTCCCAAAGCTTATCTCTGATTCAAGGTTTGTCAAGGGGACTTTGAGCCATTTTTAGTTGGTTTCTGAAAATTTCTACCAAATACTCTGTTTCCCACCAAGTCATAAGTTTCTGGAAGAAACATCAGTCAAGATGTGAAAGCAGAGCTGAAATGTAAAGTTTTTTCACTAAACTGCTTCTTAAGGACCAGCTTGTAGAGAAGTTGAAATTAAGATGTATGAATCTTTTGTGAAAAACACAGAATTGGCCATATTGGTCATCCCCAGCGATTTAGAGCTGTTTATTTGGATTCACCTTGGTGGTCATGTCCCAATATTATCTTCCTTTTTTATGCTACATATTTTACTAAATGTTAGTAGAAGCATATGAGCAAGTTGCCCACTAAACACAGCAGTGCCTTCACACAGATAAAAGATAAGCTTTTTAGTCCAAACATTTTGAGTTAGCCGAGATGAAATAATATAAAAAGTAAATGAAAAGGGCATAGATGGGATTCTATCTTCTATTAAAAGATTCCAGGAAACTGTTTCTGTCCCAGAATAAAATGAATTACTTGAACTGCAGGCTGAACTGAAGCGTCAAAAAGGCCAGTTCACTCGTCCTTATCTTAAGAGACTTGTTTGCAAGTGTTTGAACCTCTGGTGAACAGCCTGATGCAGTACTAATCAAAAGGTGCGTGGTTTCCTTAGATGTGAAAGATGGAGTTTTTGCTGAAACTGTCTGATATTCATTTCAGCCTCAAACTGCCAGTAATAGATTGCCACTAGCCAGTAAAAAGTTCACTATAAAGAATTATTTGTCCTTTCTGTCCTTGGTCACAGTTACTGTGTTATCTACAGCAGGCAATTTTCTCATTTGTTCTTCAGAAGGTCATGCAAAACTCTCTTACTTGGCAAGATGATGGGGATCTAAAAATATTATGATCTCCAGGCATTTAGCTTTAGTTAAATTTCCCAGTGTTCAAAATAAGATGAAAGTGAACAAGAAAGGTTAAATTCAAACAATCCGGTGCTTATAATTTCCATGCTATAAGCAGAGCCCGATTTTGTAATTTTATCAGGAGTTTGAAAAGTCATAGTTAATAGAAGTACCAAGGATACAATACACGCAGTCCAATAAATTCCAATATATACACTCCTAGACTATCCATGCCTTTGAGATATATATAAATCTGACTTAAATGTATATAGTTTGTACTTTCTAGCTTAATTTTTCAGTAGGCAAAAAAAGCAAATAGCCAGGGAAGCTGAGATATTTCATCTCTAAAAGGAATAGACAAATTGTTATGTACAAATCATTATGTACAAATCCTACTGCTTCTGAAGCATACACAATAACCTTGGAAAATTACATATTGAAAAAAAACCCCAACAAAACTCCAGGAATATTTATAGAAAAAGGCCTCAAGCCATGCAAGGTTTTATGGAAGGTTAGGTGACTTTTTTGGCTTTAGTGTTTGGGGTTTTTTAGACCACAATTACAATCTATGTATGGTACAAAAGTTTCAACAGCTGTCATATTCATATTCAGTCATGATTTATTTTAAATAAATATTTCAAATTATCCCTTGATAAATCAGTTAATGTATTTCCCTGTTTGCACAGAAATTGCTTGCATCCAGCTTCCTTTTGAGCACAAATGATTTTTGAGGGCAGCAGCTCTGTGCACAAGTTTCAAACTGAAAATTTTACTACTTCTCATAAGGCCAGCATAAAAAAATATCATAAATACCACAGAGAAGGAATTCTTACAAAGACTTGCTTCAGCTAACAAGGACTAAAAGAAAATGCGAAGGAAGGATTTGTATTTTCACAGAGTCACCTGCCTCATTTTTTTGGCTATGAATGCTCTCCTGAAAGGAAGGTTTTACAAAGATATAGTATTTGGGTTGTTTATACCTGGTCTGAAAAATATGAAAGAAGGAGAGAAAAGACAAAAATATTAGAAGTAAAAATTTCTTTTCAGGTGCAGCATACAAAGCTGTTGCTCAGCTATCAACAGCTATTATACACCCATCCTCTAATTTGGCCTCTTGGATTATAGTCAGTCTTAAATCTTCAGGAAATAAGTGTCTGAAATTTGTCTGACTGGAGATTTTAGGGTGTTATTGGTCTATAATTTTGCTGGTTAGTTGCAGGGCAAGGTTTATTATCTATCTAATGGGCCCTCATAAAGCAGAAAACCTAGTAACCTCCTAAAGCTCATCAGATAAAAGGATTATGGACAGAAGCACTATCTTTCATGAAGCTCAAGAGCACTGAAGCCTCACTTTCTATGATGAAAATTGTGCTTGGGCAGGGAACAGAGCCCTGCACTCTCCAGCCTCTGCCATTAAGTGATGGACAAGTGGAGAGACCAGGCTATCCAATGTGGTCATGAAACAACTTCTGTAGAAAAAAAAAAATTTGAAGATGCTTGCAGGTTTTGATCAATTTATAATTCCCTTGAAAACATCAGTTAAAGACACTGTCCTATTAAATATCACTGCTGTGAAACTGAATGCTGTCATATTTCTCCCAGAATTGTCATCATGCTGATGTAAAAACAGCACCATAGTTTAAAATTTTCAGCACCAAGTATTTTAAGGAATTTAGTTTTATTGTGGTTTACAGATGAATTTTTAAATTGTGCATAGCATAAAACATGCCTGGAAATACTTCCTTTGCTCGGGCCATTCACTCTAAGAAACAAAGAGTTAAGGTACAGGAAGATTCCCAAATGCAGTCAAATTGAGCTGTGTGTGGCTGGACTGCTCAGTTACTACTGGCTCCACTTTCCCAAGTGAGCATACAAAGTTGAAAAACACTCTATTGCTAGATGAAATACACTCAGCTTTGACTAAAGCAGGTGACAAACGAGGACACGGGGCAAAGGGAAATAAAAATCCCCTGATAACTAATTGAGCATCATCCTTATGCAGTTCCCCCTGTCTTTACTTTTCACACCTGTCCTGCTCAAACTAATTGCTAAGGCAAAGCAGACTTTCAAGCATTGATAAAATAAATCTGTTGCAGCAGCTCCCCAATGCCTTTCATGCATTCTATCCCACTAAGATCAGCACAGTGAACCATACAATCACCCCATTCAGACAGCATTGCCAGAGCTCACTTTATTTAGGGACATCTTGTGACAATGGCAGTCAGGCTCCTCTGCCTGCATTTCATCCACCTGCCTGCTGCCGAATGACGGCGAGTGTATTCCTCCAGTGCCAGTCCTTCCATTATTCTCTAAGTGTCAGTCTCTCCATGGATTCTCAGTGCTTTTCTATTCCCAGCTCAAAGTCTTAATTCTCCAAGCGATCCATGGCTCGGGGTTTTAGCCACCCAGTGCTAGTGATTTCAGCAAAGCTTTTAGCTGTGAGATCAATGATACAGTATGAGGTTTAGTCTGAAATTTTGGATTAAGCACAATAATAAAAAGCAACAACAATAAAGTTGTCTTCTCCCTTAAAAGGATATGAAGCCTAATGTTACTTCTTTAGGAAATTAAGCTGACTCATATCGTAAAAGAAACAATTTTGGCAAAAGTGTAGAACTATAAAAATTAAGGGATTTATGCAAACCTTCGAGTATGTATTAGCACAGGAAGACTGCAACAGAATGCCAAAATTCACAGAAAAATAATTTAACATTTGTGACAAATATATTTAAAAGGGGAAGAGAACAAAAAAACCCACACTGTTTTGAAGAAAAAACATTAGTATCATTTTGTCAGGTTATTGTAGATAAACCAAAAAGCTTTGATGTATTTTGATGTATTTAATTTTTTTAATATCCTAATCACATACAAGAAAGACTTTAAATAAAAAAGTAGAAGCGTTTTCGACAGATTAGCAAAGTCTCAATGAACAAAATATGTATGAATAAACTAAATGGTTCCTTCTGCAAGTCTAGCTTCACAATACTTAACAGAAAAGACTATCTTAAAGACTACTGAACAGAAAGACTAGTTATTTGTTGAAACATTTAATAGGAAATTAAGGCAAAGGAAAAGATATTTAATTTTCTGAAATAGGATTGCAAAAAATGAAATTAATTCATTCTCACCTATTTTCTTTCTACTACTCTAGTTCAGCTATGTGTACATGAGATAACTAAGAGAATAAATAAGGGAGCTGCTAGTGTGTGCAACAAATGTTTCCCATTAAAATAATGAGGAAAAGAGTGTCTCAAACACTGCAGCTTGAAGCATGAGAATCCCTGGGGTCATGATATATAGTTTGTAGGTGGTCCCTCAAATGGCATTAAACACAAACAAGCTCAGATTTAAAAGCAGTAACTACATAAATTCATGCATTCTTTTTACGTCAAGAACTCCACTTACAAGGAGTCAAGTGAAAGAAGCGCTACAATATTTTAGGAGGAAAGGATCCTGCTTTGCATTTCTGGATGTCTGAAGTGTGCCTCACTAGGAGCATCAGAGACATTGGAGTAGAGTGGAAATAACTGGATAGAGTACAATAATGTACATCATTATACAGAGTGGAGGAATAATAATTTTTCCAGCCCATACTCATGAATGCTGTCTAAGCATTCTCCTTGAAACCAAGGGCCATGGTCGATGAGCTTACACCCAAAGTGTAGCTCTCCAGCATTGCACCAGGGTCTCACAGGCTTCTCCTACAGTGGAAAACACCTTTCATGAGGAGATTTCAAAGGGCTTCCAGGGGCTTTTATAGCACCATTCCTTTTCATTTTTCATTCTCCAAGATAAGACAGTTATTTTTTTTGTTATATTTGGTTAAAGCTATTAGCATTCAAACATGGAAATTACAACTTGGTAAATCTTCATTATAGTCTCCATACCTCCACCCTTCAAATAAAAATTCTGTGTTTTTCAAGCTTTAATCAACTGCATTTCACACATTCTCTTGATATACATGAGGAATAAATAAAGAATTACGAAGCATAATCATAAGGATGATCATAACCACAAATATAATAACATACACATCTTATACATAAACTTTTGTTTCAAAAGAAGACACAGTGAACTAAGGCACTATTTCAGGAAAACAATTGTTTTCAGTTTTGGGTTCATTTTTTTTTTCTAAATCTTTGGATTAGTTTCTTTATTTGATGGAAGATACTCAATGAGTGAAAAATTCCTCAGTTCAGCATCCCAGAGGTATTCTGAGAAATTCTGATGACCTTAATTCTTATATTATTTATATCAATGCAAGGTACAAACATAACACCTAGAGCTAATAAAATCATACTAAGGATTAAGGCAATTAGGCTCCACAGAATTCACTGAAAGTATGCAAAGATTGAATGTGTCCTGTAAGTAGTTTTTTTCCATTTGTCTTAATGAGATGGACCAACCTGCTCCTACATTTGGGGTATCCTAGTGTGAGAAACCACTGGCTTTATAGAAGAAAAGCACGAGGAGCACAAAGCATAAATGCTTTCAACTAGAAGGACAACTTACAGAACAGTAAAAAGCAGTTCTGCTGCTGTTGATTGGAAAAGTTCAAGGAAACCAAAACACATCCTGTCAAAGTCTAGTCATAGTTTGCCTACTCAAACTGGAACTAAAAAAATCAAGTGCACTATATTCCATAACTGTATTAATTTTTTGAATAATTTTTAACTTTTCTGCCTTAAATTCCGCCCCCCCTCAAAAAAAAAATACAAAAACCAAAAGATAAAACCTCTTACTTACCTTACTTACCTTTAGAAAGAGAAGAAATTCTATGTTAGGCAGAGGCATTACTTGCTAATTAAAACCATAATTGATTGCTTTGCAAAATCTATTTTGCTGCTACAAAATGAGGAACACCTTTTCTCAGAGTTGTTAATAGATAATGTCAGCTGGAAATCAAGGAAAGGCACATGTGTCACTGGTATAGGCTGTACTAACTAAACATTTAGGCCCCAAAAAACTGAGTGAGGGAACAGTGTGACTCATCTTATCATGTAACTCCATATGCTGTAGGAATTAATTTTTTATTGGATTCTATAATGAGACACCTATTCAAATAAGTAACCTATGAGTATCTTCAAAGATGATGCCTCATATCCCAGTCAAACTATATTTAAAATAATTTATTATGAATCAATGGAGCTACAATCTCTCGCTAGCTCTTTTAGTTGTAACTTCACGTACTTTGAAAGGGCGAAAAAAGGATTTAAATTTATCATTGCTCATTAAACCTGCAAAAGGTTGTTAATTGGATGTTGCCCTAATTCACTTACATGTTTCCTGACAATAAAGACCATATGATTTAAGTTCAACTGATTTGAAAGTCATTATTTACTGACTTCACTGAAGTTCATAGCCTAAAGTTGAATCAAGAGTGGTAAGAACTATCCCCAAGAAAGGAAAAGGATCAAAGAAACACAATTACTCTAAATTAGGAGGGAAGAAAAAAAAAGACTCACTAATGCCTTTAGTATTTTTAAAGCCATAAATCAATGTCATCACAAATAAAAATCATGCAATATTTAGTAAATCTCACTGCTATCAAAAAAAAAAAAATCACTCTGGAAGCTAAAGTTCTTTCTCACACATTGAACAGACCATTTTGCAGCAGTGAAGTACATCAAACTCAAGCCTTCCTAAAGCATCACAGTTTAACTCAACCACACATAAGGGAACTAAAAGACTGATATTTTGATAACCATACTGAAAATGCGAGAGCAGTTGAAAGACTGACTCTATCATATACCCTAACAATTAGTGACAAAAAGAAGATGTATATGTGAAATATACATACAAGACAAAATTTAAAGTAATTAGTAAATTACTTCAGAGCCATGGATAACGAGAGAAATTACAAATAAAATATTACCTAACAGTGTAGAATTATACAGGGAATACAGAAGTACAATATAAAGCAGTTTTTTTTTAAAAAAAGGACCATAAGGTGTGAAAAGGATTGCTTAGAGCAAGCTTAAAACATCAAGAAAAAATAATAATGGGGGAAATACATGCCATGCTTTTAGAGATTTTACTGAAATGATCTTAAAATCTCAATCTCACTCCTGCACAAAGCTAACTGTCAAAAATCACACTGCAAACATGACTCATGGTTTAAAGCTATGCTAACTTCTCAGTGGTTGAGCACTGCAGTCGAGAAGATCCACTCTCTCTCTGCCCTTGGCAGGAAGCAAAACCTCAGAATTCACTTGCATATATATGGCAACCATGGACTTCATGTTTCTTATGTCCTGAGTGTCAGTAATGCCGAGGACTTTGGATTATGTTATTGAAAAGGAATCATTGAATTACTGTTTTGTTTCACATTCAGAATGAGTTGATCTGTAATGTTAGATATGCTATGTCTGAAATAAACAGTAAAATGGCCAAAAATCCTTTGACTACCTGAATTTCTGTAACAGAAATACAAGCTTTCCTTTCCACTCACGTCCTCTCCCAAAAGTAATTTTTTTTGTTGCTTTATAGAATAAATTCAACACACGATTAATACATTTATAATTGCTCTATTTTGTATCTGGTCACCAAAACAAGAAAGCAAAGTCATCACAACAACCAGCACAAAATTTTGTATGATTCCACTCCTTCTGGCTGACACAATGAAAACAGCTGAATTTTGCTCTCCCCCGACAATAGTTGTTTTTTTCCTGCTGCAGCATAATCCTTTATGGACTTGGTTTTCATTCTTAGAAGGATACTAAACACATGGATACTCAGTGATTAAAACAGACCAGGAAATAACCTCACAGCTTAAGGGGCCCTAAATGAAAATGATGTGTTCTTAGAAAATAAGTGCCATTTAGGAAGCATTCCTTGTGATACCTGCCACGGGCCTGTTGGCATTAAAGCAGCATTCGTACACACTCCTGATAGAAACGAGGTGCTCTGCACTGTTTTGTTCATGCATGCACACCCAGCCCTTCTCCAGGAGGTGAGCTGGGGGAGGTGGGAGGCAGGGGCTGAGGAGAATGTTGGCTCAAAATAGGATTTAAATTTATCGTTGCTCATTAAACCTGCAAAAGGCTGTTAATTGGATGATGCCATGCCCCAGCTATGCTGGACCCTCTCTTCCTCACACCTTTCCTGTCACAACTCTCAGAGAAAAAAACATGCTTAGATCTGGTCTGGCTACGTTACTGACAAAAGTATGTTCATTACAAATTATTGATCTCACTTGTCCGAAGTTTTACAAAGCAAAGCAAACTATTTCTGAGTCACTTTTAAAACAAAACAATTGGAAATATTAGTGAAGTGTTCATTTTAGAAGCCCTGTGTTACAGAGATCGTGCAAAACTCTTCTTAGATTAAGACACACTGGAATTTTGACTAGAACTTCATAGAACATTTTGTGAAAAAGGGTGTGACCAGTGAAAGAACAGTTTCCAGTGTGAGATGGGTATTGAGATTATCCTGTGTGCACTGCACTACAAAACAAGTCTATCAGAGGCAGCTGGGATATGATGCAAATCCATTGTAATTGTCTGTGGGTATGTGAGTGACAGATGGCTGAATCGAGTGGAGGGATAGAAATAGTGCATTCTATTCAGGAGTAAAGGGAATAGAAGTGTAATTTTTTGCAGCTGCAAAGGCTTTTTGACAGCAATTTGTTTCCAATCGCTTTCAAGAAACACATGACCAGGACAGTAAACGTCATTAAAATAATTGACTAGTCATCAGGAATAATAAAATAATAGAATAATTTCTTGTTCACACCCATCTATTCCTAATGCAGACACCTAAAATATGTGGCTAGAGACAGCACTCTGGATGCTAACGTGTCAGATGTGATACTGAAATCCATTCTTTAGTGTGTGGCTTAGTCAAGGATTTTCAGACAAGAAATAGTACTGGAAAGAGCAGTGACTGGAATAACTTCAGTGGTATTTCTCAACCATTTGCCAATGAATTTCATCAACACACTGTTGCTAAAACGAACTTGAGATTTACTAAATTAAATCAGATGTTAACTTGAGGTACTGCAAGCATGATATGAAAGAACGTAGACCTTTATAGACAACCTGTGTATTAAAAGGAAAATACCTGTAGGAAAAGGCTTAAATCTAATATTTGCCCTTCCAAGGACATTTAATACACAGCTGCTGATCTCTCAGAGAACTCCTTAGTCCATTTCAAAGAATTTAATAGAGTAATAATGTTATACAGGAGCAAATCAGTATTCACAGGGCTGTGACTGAAGTACCACTACCGCCCAGCAGCAGTACCTCTCCCTCCTGGCACAGTGGCTTCTGCATACAGATGTGCATAGGATGATCTTTGGAAGCAGTCTATAAACCTGTCCAGCACAAGGGACCCTTAAATCCAGGCTGTTGCCTTTTCTGTGGAGTGAAAAAAGTGAATGCCTGCTTGAGAAGAAAATGCTACAGGACAGTGGCATGGCTCTGAGGTTGACCATAGACCCCCTCACAGACTTTTCTTCCTTCTGCAGCACCAGTTGCCCTCCTCTGGTCCTCGACAACAAAGTCAGTAGCTACAGGCTGTGCAAATCCAATCTTGTGCTTTTCCATGTGGGATTTAAAACTACATCTGACCAGATAACTGAGATTACTATACTTGTCCCCAGCCCAATGAAGAAAATAGATCTGCATAATAATATCCACATATGTTTATAAACAAAATCTGTCTAGATAAGGTGCTGATGTCATAAACCCTCAATAACAACAGTAAGATCAGCATGGCTTTTGCTGCTAAAGAATCATTAGCATGCATCACAATGAGCTTCAAGCATTCAGGAGTTCAAAGCCTACAGTCTTCATTCACACTTTACACAGACCATTGCCAAATGATCATTGAATCAGTGAATGGTCATTGAATTTAAAGGATTGATGATTTAATAAAGGAAATTTAGAAGTTTTTAGAGACCTCTGGATTTTATCCTAACTTGTCAAAGGTTTTTTTGTGTATGTGAAAGAAGAAGAACATTGGCAGTGTCACTTTCTCATTATCTTTTTTAAAGCTTTAACTTTATTTAATTAAATACCTGAAGCAGAACTAAAATTTAAAAACATATAAGCAAAGCCAAAGAACAAGTAAGTCTTTTTGCCTGCCTACTTTGTAAATCTATCTTGATTTCAAAATGTATACTTTGAGTACCTTGCTCTCCCATGGAACCTTGCCTGCCCATATCCTGAATATAAAGTGCAAATTTAATCCCACATTTAAGTTATTAACTGTACATTTAATTAGTCTAGGATCAGGGGGACATTGTGGAGCTTTACCACAGCAAGAGTATTGCTCCCATTGTGAAAACCAGTGTTTGCAGTGTTCATTCCAGAGGAACATCAACCTCCAGACATGAAATTCTCCTTACACATACATCTCAGAGGAGATAATGAATTTATTCAAATAAATGAAACACTATACTCATTCTGCCTTATTTAAGAATATGTTTCTTCTGCATAGCTCAATTATTTATATTCCCAATACTGTGACACAAATACAAGAAAAATCTTCAATATTTGGAATGGATTTTTTTTAATTACCAAGCAGTGATAATGAGTGAAACAAAAAGTAAACATACAGCCTTAAATAATTTTATCCATTTAGTTGTCAAATATACCATAATGCTGCTCACTGCATTTTCATCTGAAAAAAACAAAAACCAGTCACAAACCAGAAAAGTACATTTTTGTGTCAATTTGTACTTAGGAAGCGTGAGCAGAGGTCTGAAATAATTGTAAATTTTTTTTTTACATTATTAACAAGTGATTGAAGAGCAAAACAGACTTTGCTAGCCATTATGGTGGTCACTTTTCCCAGAGTAATAAATTTTTTTAAGTTACTTCTGTATGTATAAATAAATATGCAGCACAGTTCTTTTTGGGTGTTAATGTGAGTGAATATTATCTAAAAATTCTGAAAGGTATACTATAAATTATCTAGCGACTGTTCAAAGTTTCACAATTAATTTTAATACAGAGGCCAAAGCAAATCACTTTGAGCATATTCCTCTGATTAAAAGACAATATCACCATGAAATTAATTTTTGTCATCCAAGTAAATCAGGTCAGTTATTTTTACATTCTCATGCTTTATTACTAATTTCAAATCTTCAATGTTTTAGAGATTTGCTAAAGTACTTTAAGTAAATGTCAGTTAATGGAATTATAATGAGAATTCCAGAAAATAATAATTCTACTTTAAATAAAGAGAATAAGAATCAAAGACTAGCTTATTAAGATTTGACAGCTTTGGCTGTTTGCAAATCCAAAACACAGAAAACTACAAAGCAAAAGCATGTTCTGTTTCTCATCTTACTAAATTCATCTTAGAACACTAATATCCAATACCTAAATCATAATTAAAATATCAATTGGACTGGTAACAAAAAGTATGGAGATTGGGTTGGGACAGATATTGCTATAAATATCAGCAAAATTTACTATTTAAGAAATCTATGGCTGTGGACACAAAATAAATATAAAATTAAATATCTGACCAATTTTATCTGAATAACAAATCCAGGTTAGGGGCCAACATCACAGACTGAGATTCTTGAGACATATTATCTTTATTTCACAATCAGTAGAGACAAAAGAAAGACGCATGACTAATTAAGTGGATGTTCTCAAATGCTCTCTTGTACAAAAAATATAATTTAATTAAAGCATTCCTATGATTACAGGATACATTCTTTGCAAGACTGTTGTGCTTTTAGATACTTTTAGATCTGGCCATCACAGGCATTTTTCTAATCTTCATAAACCTCAGAATTCCTGTGAAACACAACACAGTTACACAACACAAGTCATTTACCCTTTGCAGGCATGAAATGCCATCTGAAATGCATCCAAACACCTTAGACAACCTCCCCTAGCAGTTCCTGAAGTCAACAGCTTTCCTACAGCTCCTATGTCACATTTACCAGCTACATCTAGATGTCTTAGATCTCAGATAACCCTTCTGAGCTGGCAAGAAAAAACCAACACATTACTGCACTCAAAAAGCATGAAGCCTTCCTGCCCCATTAATGCACTGGATGTAAATACTGCCAACACGCTGCTCAGCACATTTGAGGGGATCCTCAGTTCCTCACAGCAAGACCAGGTCTCAGAGAATAAGCAAGTATAATAATTCATACAATTTCTCGTTACAATTTTAAGTCATATTCATACCATAAACATGAGTCTGTCCTCAGCTGCTGTCACGATTTCTTTACAGCCGTGACAGACAGGGTGTCCAGTGGTGTGGGAGAATGCACTCAAGGAAGGTGAATCTCACAGCAGAGACCAAGGAGCAGAGGCTGGTCTCCTCAGCCTTCTCGTTCGTCAGCAAGCAGATGAGCAACCAGCTAACTGAACAAGGTACCAGATGCTGTATCAGCAATCTTGGGAAGAAATGAGCATGAGCATCCAGGACCTCAGAGAAAGTCTTGCTGCTCTTTGTCCTAAACAGCCACCAATTCAAATAAACACCAATGTTCTGTCCATTAATTCCAGATTTTCCAATACTTCAGGTATCCCATTAAACTGGGCTTCATGTAATAATGTCAAAAAGTTATTCATATCTTGTTTTCTAAAAAACGCCCAGTAGCAAACACACAATGGGCTACTTGTCTTCTGTGACAAAAGTTCTTTTGTCTTCATTTGGCACTTTGTGAAACACTCAGAGTGCAGCAGCTTACAACTGCATGTCAAGACTATCAGATGAAAAGGGCTTTGATCACCTCATTAAATTCTAGTTCTGAGGTAATACAAAATAGATGGGAGCACACAGTGAACTTCATATTACAGCTGTTTAACATGTAGACATCCAATGTTTTGAATTAGAGTTCTCTCTTGCTGCAGAAAGGACCACGATGTCTCAGCAGGAATCCCAAGGGTATTGGTTGTGTATGAATCTCCAAAGGGAACCCTAAGCCTAAATAATTATAAAAACTCATTTTTCATTGAATTTTTAAGGCATGACAAAATAAATAGGTACACTCAGTGTATACACCAAAGCCCCTGACACTTCAAATGCCTCGTTTTCACTGTTGTGATGCATTAGTACACGAGGTCCTTCAGTGAACACCAGAGCTGGGTGTGCATCATTTTGTAATAGTGACTTTCAAAGTGCACATGACCCTGAGTTCTTGCTAATTTAGTTCTAAGTTTCTTCGTCTTCTGTGTGAGCCCACACAAGTCAGATTCTCGCGTGCAATTCAGAGACTGCCAATGCACATACCCTGGAAAATCTGGTAGTGTGGCCCAAAGAATATGAGAATGGTTCTTCCAACCAAACCTGAAATGGCTTTTGAGGAGTTTACCAGAGACAATTTTTCACCTGAGTGGTGGATTTAGCTGCCTTTAAAGAACAGTGTAGGCAGAAACTATTGATGAGCACAGAGGACAGCAACTGCATGGGAGAATAACCCCTAAATAAAGCAGAAAGAAGGTCAAATCAAAAAGGAAGCCAAGGCCAGACAAGGTCACAAATCTGATCATTGGAGATCTGCAAACGGAGCCCAATGGCCTGACTTTTACACATCTAGGTCACGCCTCTTCTGAGTCAATGAAGAGATAAACCAATTATAGGTTTTCCTCAGAATTCTGAATCATTAATTTAGGGATCCAAAATATAAAATCCATTTTCCTCAAGCATAAATGTCACGTAAGAAATGCCCTATACTTTCCTCACAATTAGGTCACTAAAATACGCTGGGGCTCAAGACCCTGACATTCTTTCTCCTAGTAATTTAGAAGGGGAAAACCTTTCAGACAAAAGTATCAAGCTTCAGATACACTGCTTCTATTTAAAACAAATTAAATTTTATTCTGTAAATGAAGCATTTTTTCACAGTTGCTTACTGAATCCTCCTGTCTCATGATTCATCACCTACTGCCTCTGTATTTGTCATACTATTCTCTGTTACTAAAATACAAATGGCCATCATCTCTGCATCAATAAGCCTAAGACCCATAGTTTTTCAGCCCTTAGAAATGACAGATTTATCAATCAATATTTTGCTCACTAATATATATCCTTTATTCACTCCTTTTTCAAAACCAATATTGTAGGTCTCCATATCTCTTCCAAAGATTTATTAGTTTATCTTTCATTGGCTGTTTCTAGTATGATTAGTTTTTGTGTGGATGAGGATTAAACAGCAAACACATTTGTCCAAATAGCTTTACAGAGCCAATCATCTCTCTCAAAACATACAGCAGCTTACATTATTTATATGTTAGTGGTCAGGGTCACACTGCCAACACATTCTTAAGTTCTCACTCTCTAAAAGAAAAAAAAATTGAAGCATTAAATAATTCAGATATTATTGAAGAGAAATTGGAAGACTTATTGGGCAAATATCAAAGTAATCTGAGGCTGGTATGTGTAGAAGACATACTGTGCGATGACATGAGCAGAGTTATTATTTTGGGAACACTTCTGTTTGCACTGCAAAGTTTAATAGACCACTGACTGTGAAATGAGATGTCTTCCACTTACATTTTTGTTCCTTCCACCTCTTTGTAATTCTCAACCTTCCTCTTTTGAATAAAATTTCTTAATTATTATTCAGCTTTACTAGCCTCCCAAGTGCAATCAAACAAAATTAATACAAGTTCAAAGATAGATAAGCATTCAAATGATGTGCAAAAACAATGGACAGATTTGGTGAGAACAAATTGCTCGAGAACCCTGTACTTAAAAGGCAGTGCATACTTACTTGTAAAACAGCATGGTGTAGTCCAAAACACAGTATTTCAAGTTTGAAAAAAGGCCAGGGGGGAGGACAGCAATACTGTAATATAAAATATTTTGTTCTCATAAAAGATTATTCTTGGTGGCTTTTAATGACATCTTTATTAGCTGTTATTTTAAATTTTCTTGGGGGAGTTATGGGGGAAACTAAGAAAATAAAGCAAGTATTTATTATTTTACTGTCAGCATTATGCTAAGTCTGACTTAGATGAGACACTCTTCTCTGCTCTTCTGTGGCATGTCAGTCGGAGTGTTCATGTGTTACTTTGCCTTCACCATAACCTTAATGGCAGTGTCTTTGAATTCAGCGGTGCAAACAAAGGCACAGTTCGGGATATACAATATAACAATTTTACTTTCCACTTCTGCATTAAAGAACAGATTGTGATAGAACTGACCTTAAAGACAATCTAGTTCCAATCCTGCCAGGAACAGGGAGATCTGCCAGGAGGTGAGGTTGTTCAAAGCCCCATCCAACATGACCTTGAGCACTTCTAAGTACGCAGCATCCATAACTGGTGGTTTTGGTGATTTCAGTGCCTCACCACCTTCAGAGTAAAGAATTTCTTCCTGTTATCTAACCTAAAATTCCACTCTTTCAGTTTACAACCATTCCCCCTTGTCCTGTCACTGCAAGCCCTTGTCAGAAGTCACCTCCAGCTCTCTGGCAGGCCCTCTTTAGGTACTGGAAGGCTGCTCTATGATCTCCCTCAGCCTGCTTCTCTCCAGGCTGAGCAACCCCAACTCTCCTAGCCTGTCCTCATACAGGAGGTGCTCCAGGCCCCAGATTATCCTTGTGGACATCCTCTAGAACCAGTTGAGCAGCACCATCTCCTTCATATGCTCTCTTATATCCTCATGTTCTGCTTCCCTGAATTCTCTGATCACCACTTTCCAGACCAAAGGCAGCCAATTTTACTATTGGCTCAGGCCAATACAAGACCTAATGTTTAGATTCTCCACTATTCAGAAATATTCATGAGCCAAAGGAAAGCATGTTGATCTTCTCACTGTACAGAAGACTTTAGGTACTATTAATAAGAGTAACAAAACAGAATGATGAATGACTTGCTGCTTAAGTGTCCACCAGAACTGATGAAATTCAGAGCCCTTAAAAAACAACAAACAACCAAACAACCAAAAACAAACAAACAACCCCAAACAACCCCAAACAACAATCAAAACACATACATTTGCAGGATAACTCTTTTCTCTCCAGATACATCTCATGACTGACACCCAGAAACTCTATATTGTGTCTATATTAAGTAAATAACAGTATTTATATATATAAAAAAAAAAAAGAAATAAAAGGAGGAACTGTGACAAATTCCTATCTTTGTCATACTTTTATTCTCTATACCCATGCACAAATTTTTTTTCTGAAGTAGGTGAGATACCAAGATTCAAACTCCTCTTCTATTTTTCTAGATTTAAACCAAAAACTACTCTAAACCTTGGATTAAAGGGAAACATGGACTCAAACACTTCCTGATTCTTCTGTTGAAGGTGCTGCCTATGCAAACATAGCACAGTTATTCAAAACCCTGCACAGCAGGCCAAAGAGATAAGCATGCCTTCCCTTTTGAGGCAGTCCAGCTTTTCAACTTTCCAGGCTGTAACTCCACAGATTAGCATAAACCTACCTGCTGTGTGTAAAGCAGAATAGCAACCTCTCATATTCCCCAGAAGTTTCACAAGACACTAACAGAAAGGCCAGCTAATGATGTTAAATGTTGTGATTTCAATAAACTGTACACTTCAGGAAATTACTTCACTAAAATGGATGGTTTTCTGTTCCTAATGCTGACCATCTCAGAAAGAAAAATGTTAGTAGTTCTGTCTCATCAGTTTTGTAATAAAATGGCTTGCTTTGGTAATCTTTAGCCTTAAAAAGAGCTTCAAAAATATCTCTCTCATATTTTCTCTTCAATAATAAATCTGACAACAATAAATGGGCCCTGTTTGCCTTCCAGAGTCTTTTGAATCACTGTCCTAAACAAAACAAAAGGTTGGGCTAAGGAAACAAGATTCACAGAATGAAGTGAGTCTTACTTTAAAATTAAGAAACCATAGTTAGAATTCCTTTTCTTAATGTAGTGGAAGCCTCTAGCACACTATGGGAGACTAAAACAATCATAAATACTTACACCATTTCTCACAAAGCCTTAATAACTCCTTTGTTTGCAGCAGCTCTTTGAAAATTATGCAGTGTAAAATGGAATCATAATGAATCTTTTACTCCATATTTATTTCTAACCTTCAGGTATAGAAACTTGATAGCTGCATTCAGGTGACAGTTAGGTTTACAAATCTGTGCTAATGCACGATCTCACAGTTCTAAGAGTATGACCCTAAACTTCTCCACTACACATTTTTCTGAATAAAAGCATATTTCCTTCTCCATATTTGGCTCCCAACCTTTACATTGAATTTATTATTTCAGTTTGGGGCCATCTAATTCCAGATACTTTTAGTCCCAAAATTTTTGGCTACTGTGGGGGGAAGACAAACTCATGTTTTATGACCTGGCCACCATCTGCCTGCTTCCAGTAAGTACCTCAAGGCTAATAGTAACATCTCTTTCTATTAGTCTATTTAAGTCTGAAATGTCTGAATTAAGCTAAATGTCTGAAAAGGAAGAGTTTTACCCACTTGTGACAGTATAAATTCATGTAAAACCAGGCATCTCACCAGCCTGAATTGTTTCCAACCACTCATATCCTGTATTGCATTCCAGTAAATAGAAAAAAAATTATAAAAATTTTAAAAACTTTTCTCCTTTTCTGCTATAGCTTTTTTTTTCCTGTGAGAAAAGGCAAAGGCTTCACATCTTTGATGATATAATGCATGAACACAGAGGTTCACAAACCAGGTTTCACTTGTATAACCTGTGAATTTCAGCATCCTAACCATCAGCTGGTAGTGTCTGCCAGCCTAACCCTGAGACCTTTACCCTCCTCTTTGTCCTCTCTACTCCCTCACGTTACTGAGTGACCACTTTCCTCTACAAAAGCATTAATGCACACATTTCTGGGGATGCTTTTGCCACCTTACATTCTGTCCAGAACTTATTGCCAAATAAGCCCTCTGTTGCTTTAGAGATAGCAACAATTAGAGCTCTCACTATTCATTCTCTAGAACTTTCAATCTATTTTATCAACACAAAATTCTGTCATCTTTGCAAAGACAATGAAAATCCATTTAAAAACTCCTAAATAATGCACTGCACCATGCAAAGAAGTTCCACATGTTCCCTCTGCATGGTAAAGAAGTTTTGGCACTGCTGTAAGACAAACCAAGTAAAAGCTTTCATAAAATTAATCAGTATTTAACATGATGGAAAACCATATTGATAAAACTGTACTTTCAAATAGTAGAATCATTTAAGAGTAAAATTCATAACTCTAATCTTACACCACAAAACAAATCAGCTCAGTTTAGACCTATAGAAAAGTAGAAGAAATGTTAAGGCTACATTGTAATTTAGTACAGGTATCCTTATGCTCTGTAAGAATTTCCAATAATACTGCACATAGTTAAGGTTATAAGAACCATTCATAAATTATGAAGTATTTCAAATCAACACTATATGCATTAGAAGTCTAATATCCTTCTTCTTCCCCAGTCATAATGATGCTTTCTTTGCATCACCATTTCCTAGACTTATTTTTCTTTTTAATAAGGAACATGTCCCTTTCTCTGTAGCAGAGCTACTGGAACAGAGAGGAACAACAGTTCTGCTAACCCTTACACAAATCAGGTGTATTACACTTAACTTTTCATGTAAGAACCCCTGTAACTATGGAAAGAGCATTCTGGGAATAAAACAAGGATCAAAATTTTGGTAAATTGCTAAAATAATTAATCAGAGAAAAGCATCCATTTACAATCTGATAAAACGGGATGAAATGCAGATTGTTTCTGGAATGCTTCTCAGTGTCTGGCCGAAAAGGAAAGTACTAGGTCAGGAAAGTAGCCTACATTTCAGATACAGGGTGAACACTATGCTCATCAATCAAACATAAACCTGTGAGAAATTGCTGCACTGTTTAGGATTTTGTTTGAGAAGTAGCTGGCATTTTAACATCTGTTTATTTGAAAACTGATTAAACAAGAAAAATAAAACCAGCTTGCATGTCTTCTAAAAGAAATAAAAAAGCTTTTGGTCTGTGATTATTATTTCTCTGCTGTTTAAAAAGTGAAATGAAGTCTTTTTAATCAAGTCACTTGTTTCAGATACATCCACAGATGCAAAGGATCATTAGGCACCCCCAAATGATGAGGAAGTCTAGATCATGTTAGAAAGATCATGGATGTGACATATTCATTTTTCCCTTGATATTATTTGCTGCAGAATGACTAATCCAAGTGTTTGCACATCAATGTTTCCATTTTACATCCATGAATGCAACCGACTGGTATCATCAATTGCACATCAATTGTTGAGGATACTGTCAAGAAGAAGCAACAAAAAGATATGAATTACTTCTTGCTCTAATTTGCACTTATGCCACCTAACAGTGATGCCTTGCACTTCATAGATTATAACATCCTTAATTTACTCATTCTGTTACACTAACTCATTTAGTAACACTAAGCACAGTGCAGGATAATTAATTGTTAATATTTCATGAAAACATGTGGTTAATTAGGAATTTATTGTTTTAGGGTTGAGGTATTTTTGTTCCATCTCTGTGTGCAGGCTGTGAGCAATGGTTCCTGGGAACCACACTCATTGCCGTGTAGCATGGGCACAGCTGGATACTGATGGTTTTGATGTTTCTATGAAGCAGCCAGACCAAGTGGTGATGGGACTGTCCTCTAATCGTATGCCAATATACAGGGACTACAACATTTAAGCATGATAATCAGTATGAGCTAAATAAAGCTGCTGCTCTTACATACAACTGACTACATTTGCATTCACTAAACTGTTCCCTGAGGCTTACACGTGATAGGATAAGCCCAGAGAGCTCCAAACTGTGGGTACAGAAGTCACCTGCCACACCCCTCCTAGCAGATATTATTGGCTGTGCATGTCAGTGATGCTGGGCAGAAACAGAAACCTTTCCCTTAGCTGTGCAAACACAGCTCAGTCACTCTGTAAAACACAAAGTGAGCACAGAAGTTTCAGCAAAGAGCAGCTAAGAGCTGCAGTGAGGTCCATAAACCAGGAATACCCAAGAGTGCTCTAAAACTCTGTGTTACCATGCAGCATCACAATCCTTTACACAGACTGCTGAAATCACTTCAGAATATGCTGTCTCTAAAAAAATAGTTAACTTAGTAGTCCTCTGATTTTTCTTTGTGATTTGTTTTCACTTGCTTATTCAGGCACTGTGAAAATATGAGATCGCCATTAAAGCCTTCATAAAGAACATTTTTAGCCTGACCCCATTAATGAGCTCTGCATTCATGTAAAGGATTGTTAGGTGGTAGTGGTTTATCAGGAAGAATAAAAAAGGGATTGACTTAATGGTTCTACAATCCAGCACAAAGAAATGCTGGTGGTGTTTTCTCCAAAGTTAGACACTTTAAAAACCCAAAACTACAGCAAAGGGCATTTCTGTGTTTATGGATGTGTGTGTATTTGTATGCACGGGTAGTAGTAGGAAATAGACTCAAGCGCTGAAATATACATATCTAGCATGCATAAATTAATGTTATAGGGCTTTTGTGTACATGCCAGGAATGGTACAAGCAGGAAAAATGACATTAATATGTTTTATTTGATTAGTATTGGCATAAAAACATCACATTACCATTTGTTTCCTTTATGAAACCCAAGCCTTAAGTGGAAATCTAACATAATATATTTACATCCAAGGAAAGTAAACGTGCAAGTTAGCACGAAAATAACTGTTACAATAAAAATTGTAAGAAAATACCTTTTATTTTGAAAAATTATCTGCAGTAAAAATATTTTTAGGGAAAATATGCAAAAAAAAGGAAACCATGCTTTCTGATTAAAACCATTATTTTAATCTCATCTGTTTATGCAAGATGTCAAAAAAGTTATTATACTTGAAAGAGGAATATAATTATCATATTATAATTATTCTATTACTTTTTTCTTGCTCTGTGTACCATTATGACATTTAGATACATCTTAGATGATTTTAAGCACAACTAATATTTCACACTCAATTTTTATTTAATGCAACACAGAACACAAAATGCGACATTTCCTCCAAGCACCTTCTGAAAAACAACCGTAATATCCCATTAATATTCACAGCTCTGCCATTGAGTATTCAGTCGTTTATATCCCTGCTCCCTTTTCAAAAGCAGGACACGGGCTCTCGCTATCTTGCCACAACACCTTGGACCCACAGTGACTTCCCTTCACTCACGTGCCAGCGCTCCACATGGCCACTGCAGTTTGTTTACTGACACTTCTCCCCTACACACTGGGCATCCTGTCGACCTGGCTACTCACCTCTCAAAGGCAGCAAAACCTCACCCACCAGACTAAGAAAAATCTTCAGCTAATTCAGTTTGTCTTGCATGTGGTTTTTTTTGCATGCAAGTTTATCAAGAGAGCTCAAGAAGTACAGTGGAAAATTCCTTCCATTCTTTGACATATGAAAGAATAAATAAAAATGCTTAATTTTTTTAAAAAGTGCAGTCTATATACTAAAACCCAGCTGGATTTTAGCCACCTATTTTATACATTTATATTGTTGTTACTGAGAATTAGCATGGAAAAAACAAGAGAGGCTCATATTTTTAGCCAATTAGCATCTGACAGATAACACAGTAGGAATTCAGTTTGAGGCCCTAAATTGTAGCAGAGAAAGTGCTTTTGACATCAACATCCCTGAAATAAGCCTCAAGGCAAAGTTAATTTTTAAGCATAGCTGAATCAGATGCTAATATATAACACAGTGCATGCCAGACATTGTTTTTATTATTTTAATCAAGCTACTGTCCTGACAAAAAGCCCTATTAGTAAACATGGTTTGTGGTTTAAAAATTCTAATTTTAAAAAGTGTACTTCTTGTTAGACAGTGTATTTTAAATCCCTTTTTGTTCTGCTGGCTAATACATACAGGACCCAGTATCAACAAATTCTTTCTACACATTAGACAATTCATTTTTCCCAGAAAAACTGAAAAATGACAAAAAACACAGTACAGACCTATATTATTCAGCTAAATAAGGCATACTAAAAGTAATGACATATCAGATGCTTTTATACACAGAATTATTCTAAAATAGTGCCCTCAGCTAAGGTAAAGGCAGGGGGCAGGAAGGAAAGAGGTGAACCCCAAAACTTCAAGCATTTCCATTTCAGGAGAGTAATTAATTTAGTAATTAATTTAAGCACAGGCTATGTACACTAAGGAAAAAACACCATATAAAAATACCTAAAATATCTGGCTCAGATACAAACTCAGATTTATACATTAGATCTCAATGGCAGTTAAATTATTTTCTCTGGGATCAGAGGCAGTTTTTTTTCATTAGAAATTCAATAATTTCTGTTTTCTGCTTTAAAAAGCAGAAATCAAATCTGTATTGGGTTTGCATGGCCAAGCTTTGGTAGCAGAGGAGCTACAGAGAAGCTGCCAGAAGCTCCTTCCATGTCCAGGGGAGCCAATCTCCAAAGACAGACCAGGGCCAGGCCCAATAGAATTGGTGGTGAGGCCTCTGTGATAACAGACTGCCCTTCTCCTGGGCTGCTGGTGGATTTCTGCCTCCCCAGGGTCCTGCAGGGGCACAGCTGCAGATCTTCACCACAGGCTGCAGAGGAATCTCAGCTCTGGTGCCTGAAGCACCTCCTGCCCCTCCTTCTCCACCAACTTTGGTGTCTGCAGAGTTTTTCCTGTCACATATTGTCACCTCACTCTTCTCTGGCTGCAATCACATCTGTGCAATAACTCTTTTCCTTCTTAAATGTGTTATCACAGAGGAGTTACTCAATTCCTGGCTGGGTCAGCCTTGGCCAGCAGTGGGTCTGTCCTGGAGCCAGCTGACATTGGCTCTGCTGGACTTGGGGGAAGCTTCTGGCAGCTTCTCACAGAAGCCACCCCTGTGGCCTCCTGCTACCTAAACCTGGCCATAAAAACCAATACAACTATAAGAGGACAACCAGAACCAGATAAAGGTTTGGATATGCCATTAAAAGGTTTCCAAGAAATATAGGCTTTAGAAACATCTGCTAGCTCAGCTAACTCATTCTCCATTCTCTCCCGTGTCTCCCTTCATTTTAGGGTAAATCAATAAACTATCTTCAGCTAGAATACTATTCCTGTGAAACAGAAATCTTAAAACATTGAACATCTATAAAAAAACTTAAAATGCTAAGTCTGTATCATACCTGAAAGTACAATTTTCAAGAGCTCCCAGCTTGTTTTCTCAAAATGTAGAAACAATTTTCATCCATTCTTATTCCTAACCACATTTTCAAGAGATACACCTATCCACAGCTCAGTTCTACTGTTATGATAGAATATCACACAGTGTCATTTTATACCAGGAGAGGAGATCATGTGTTTTCACTGAAATACTTAATTAGAAGCGCCATCACTTTCATGGAAGGGTATTGGCTTAAGAGAGAGTTATGCAGTGAGTAAGTGAAGTCTAGAAACAAACACATTGTTCATTTGATTAGGACTCTTTAGAGCAGTTTTTTATTTTCAATAATATAAAGGAGTATACTTGATGGGTAATTCATCTTTGCAGCTGTAGATTTATAGCTATCTCAGTTTATTATCCTGTTCATAAGGTCACTGCAGGAATGGTCAATGGCATTGAATTGGGCAGCTCTTCCCAGTGAGACATACATCCCAAAAACATCATGTGTACTTGATTCAGCTGATCTCTCAAGGGAGAAGTCATTGTCAGAAAAAAGCTCGGGAATATTTCCTCAGCAGCTTATGATCAAGGTGTAGTCATAAGACTTGATGAGTGCATTTCACACAAAACTATGGATATTGTGGTCATAGATATAGTCCCCTACACAGTCTATCAACATTTTGTGTCACATTCTGACTTAGAATCTAACAGCGTTTTGTCACATTTCAGTATTCTTTATTTGAAAAAAGTCATATAATTAAATGTAGCTTCTAAATACCTATGAAAAACACAAATACTCTGGGATAGGACAAGCAAGAAAGGTGAAAGCTTATTCAGGAATACACATTGCCTCTCCTAGGCACAGCAAATGTAAACAGGCTGCTATATTCTGCAAATCCTGTAAAGTTTATATGCTTTTAATTGCTAAACAAAATAGAAGCATCTTAGAATATATGCTGGTAAGGTTCATGCTTAGATAAAATATTTTGCCTCAACTATTGCAGAGGTAACTGGTGGCTACAGGATCTCCTGCTGGTCATCTATGAAAATAGTGAGGAGAATGTTAGAGAATATCAGCAGTCTGGCATACACCTAGACTACTGAAACAATTAAATAATCCCCCTTTCCTGTAAAGTAGGGACAGTTATGAAAAACTCTGCTGCTCAGATGTATGAATCTCACTCATGACAACAATGTTGATACACAACAAATGTGTATGAATTCCACATTTAGTTTACCAGAGGCCTGGCTGAAGCAAATCTCTGCCTCACCTGGGCTGTCCTCAACACTGGGCACTAAAAAGCTCAAAAATGTGATAATGGAATCCAAGAGAAGTAAGTATCCCTTGAACAACAAACAAAAAAGAAGCGTACTGTTGTTGAATTTTCTCTTGCCATTTTCCAATATTTGAATATTTTGAGGTCAAAGGTTTGCCTCCAAGACTTTTGAAATAGCAAGTTTCACTTCCATTAAGCTTTTTAAAAAAAATGGTGTGTTAATAGTTTCATTAAGTTATATTAACCATATGTACAGTGAATGCAGACATCAAAGCACTAACAGAAAATTACATCATAAAGATTTTTACTCACTTTTTCAACATTGGAATGTGTTTCCTTACAGACATACTTTTATTTCACAGACCATATTGGATATTGTAGTAAACATCTATATATTGTCCTTAAGTCCATTAAACTGTTCAAGGAAATACGCAATGTAAGCAAGATATATTAAGTTTCATCTTGCCAGGCAAAGCCCTTGCTCACAGGTATAGATGTGTATGTTGAAAGGAAGAAATGAGACTGTCTTAGAACTATTCCTTATCTCATGCAGCCAGAGCTACAGTTAAGATGATTTTGGAAGTATTTTTCCTTAAAAAAAAAAAAAAAGATGAGAGTCTGAAATTAACTTTGTGGATTACTGTAGGTTTAATTTTTTTCTCTTTACTGAGCTGTTCACAGCACAAATTTCTCAGGTTTGCAAGTCATGATAAACCACAGAAGAGGTTTTCTAGAAATAATCTTTGTTTGAGGGGACAAAACTGAGGCTGGCTAATGCTTGAGCACCTGTTTCTTCTGTTGCAGTCAATATCTGCAGGTGTCAGTGTAGTCCTAGCAAGAGCAGCTGCTGATTTCTCAATAAGAAGCCACAAATGAAGCAAAGCAGGAGAGGCCAAAGCCAAGACCTGACTACAGCTTTAATTCTACCTTCAAGTGCCTCTGGTACTAGCAGAAGTGCTCAAACAGACACTGGAGCATGAGTATTCCTGACTAGCAAGAGTGCAGCCCAGATCAAGGTAAGTGGTTCTCCCCCTCTGCTCAGCACTCCCCAGGACACAGAGGAGATGGACACAGACAGACCCTTCTTGATAAGAATGGTGGCAGGACAAGGGGCAGTGGTCACAGGCTGGAGCACATATTAGATTTCCCAGATAGGCTGTGCAGTCTCCATCTTTGAGAGACCCAAAACTAGAAAACAGGGCCCTGAGAAGCATGATCTGACCAGACCCAGGTTGGACTGGATGATCTGCAGAGGAGACTCCTCCAGGCTCAACTTTGATTCTGTGCAATTCGCTAGCAAAAAGCACGAAGACACATCAGTGGTGAGGCAAATCATTGCCTAGTAAAAGGAAACCCAAGATAGAGCAAAGATGGTTGATTGGGAGCACACAGACATGCTTTGAAAGATTGTGTTGGGCAAAACAAACATCATGTGAAAGTAGGAGAGAGAAAGGCAGCTACTACCACTGAAACAGCAATGGTGTTAATATGCTGGTCTGAGAGAGTGTTTATTGAGTAGAAGTATAGATAAAGTCTTGTAGAGGCCAATGGGGAGAAAATAAAGTAGAAAACAACAGTGGAAAAATACGGTTCAAAACTATCTGGTTTTGCACTTCTACAGTGATGCTGAAATAAGAATACTTGTTGTTTATAACCATGTCATCTTTTTATGTGAGTTTGACATTTTACTGCTGAAAAATAATTTTATATTTGTTAGCATCTTTCCTTTAAACTTCTTATTTGCCACACAGTTATTGATATTTTTCAATTTAGGGCCAAAATGAGGCACTTTAAAATTCCCATGTAGGGTTACGTGTTTCACCTTTTTTTCCCACTTTTGTCCATCTGTATACCTTCATCACCTATTCAGCATCTCCAAATAAACACAAAAACTTCAGTCAAGCAAAAATTTTAAAGGGAAAAGAAAATCAAGAATGAAGAAGAAATCATTGACAATAAAAAACATAAAGGTTTCTAAAGCATTTGTCATCTTTTTTTTTTTTTAGCTTTCATTCTTAACATTTTCATAAACTGTTTCTGAGTCAGTTTCCTAAGAAGCTTTTACTGTGTGGTTGTGAGTTTACCTGGTTATCCTTCCTGCACAACGTTTTGAATCTATCAGCAAATTTCAGCCACATTTGAGGTAAAGCACTTAGGGTTAGATTCCTGTGACATTTCTCCACAGCACAGGTCTCCATGGCCTCATGAAGCTAAGAGTGCAGTGTGTTCTGCTGAGAGGCAGCCAAAAGGTGGGAGCCAGTTTGCCTGCCAGCACACCCACATGAAGTAATGAAGACCCACTTATTTATGGCCTGACAGCAACAGAAGCCAGGGAACAAGATCCTGGACTAGCCCCAAGTTCAGGAGTGCAATTTTACTTCTTGAACAGCCATTTATGAGCCTAAGTATCCAAAATATCTGCAATTTGAACAGCAGCACCATAGCTCTTTTGTACTAAGAGAAACCGTTATTATAAATCTGTCTGTCTCCCAAACTCTGGAAAGAAAAATAACCAAAAATAGTCCATTCATAACTGGAATGTCTGCTGTCTGTATATAACACATAATATTCCATCTTATAATTCCTTAAATTATGCACCTCGAATCTTCTCTTTCCATGGACATATCAAATTGTGATTATAACTATGCAGCAGAAATGAAAATATATTTCTTTTACAATTTGCTGTAGATTTTTAACAGCATTATCAGAAAATTTAAGTCTGCCTGGACTTCAATTAGACCATATCTACCTCTGCAAATGTTATTATTATGATGTGTAAGATTATGCAATCAAGTCAATTATAATTACATTGGAGAATATTAGCACATGGCAATTTCATTACCAATAGGATTTCAAAAGCCATCCATAATAAATTTCTAGACATAATCCAACTGATTTCCTGTCTTTGAAATAGGATTTTCTTCTCTTCTGAAGGTGAAAAACCTATTTCCATTTTTAAGTTCAAAACTGAGTTAGACTCTATTTTTAATGTAATTTGTTTTCTTAGTATAATTAAAACTGTAACTATCTTCCAATAAATGCATTAACAAACCAAAATGAGATATTTATTAACATCTTAATCTCCAATTATGTTTTTCTAGCCACAGTTTTTCTCCTTCTAAGTCATCTGTTATGAAAATATATTAAATTGCATTTTAAAATGCCCCTAGGGCTGGCATGAGTACTGAGGATCCTATTGACAAAAGCAGAACCTTTCTGTATAACTGCTTTTCTTAAGATCTGTTTATGGAATTACTCCAGTCCAACATTAATGACTTGTTAATTACATATTCTACTTTTGGCCCCACTCCACTCCCATCTTTCTGAATTCAGGGCCATCGACAGCCAACCCTTTGCCCACATGAAGAGTTTTCCATATAGAGAATCAGGGGAAAAAAATCAGTGAGAAAGACTTTGTGCTGGTTTTGGCTGGGGCAGAGTTAGCCTGGTACTGGACTGTGCTTTGGATTTGCAGTGCAAACAGTGTGGATAACACAAGGATGTTTCCATTATTGCTGAGCAGTGCACGGAGGAAAAGCCTTTTCTGCTTCTCACCCCACACAGCAGCAAGAAGGAGAGTTGGGAGAGGACACTGCTGGGACAGCTGACCTGCACTGACCAAAGCATGTTCCACAGCAAATGGCGTCGGGCTCAGCATACAAAGCTGGGGTGAGAGAATGGCAAATGTTTAGAGTGATGGTATTTGCCCTCAGAAGTCAGCATTACACATAATGGAGCTTGGCTTTCCTGGGAATCCTGCCTGTCCATGGGAAGGGGTCAATGAATCCCTTGCTTGGCTTTGTTTCCAAGCACAGATTTTCCTTTACGTATTAAACTGTCTTTAAGTCAAACCATGAATTTCCTCTTCCAATTTTACTCTTTCAATTCTCTTGCCCATAACACCAGGGGTGTGAGCAAATGGGACTATGGGATTTGATTTTTTCTAGGATTAAATCACACCAGACTTTCCAGAGAGTTTCAGAGGTATATGTCCATTCATCTTGGTGATTTTTGCATTTGGTATTAGTGAGAAAAGCATTTTAACATTGCTTTATGATTTGTAATTTGCAACAAGCATTCTGGTTTTTGCAGCACTAGGCTTGGCACAGCCTACTAAAATCCTTGAAGTAAAAATACATATAACTTCTTCACAGGAAAAAATGTCTGAAAAAAATCTATCAATCTCATGCCAGAACTTCAAAAATAAAAAGGCAAGTATTATTAACTCTGATTTTCTGAAGTCTCATGCTGCCCATGCATGATTTCTGTATTGGAAACAGAAAGCATAACCAATATTGTCTACATGGAGAAGTCATTTTTTTTGCAGAGAAAAAGCTGAAATTTTTTGCCAACTCTACCATAAAACTTCATCCTCATAATTGTTCTAGGAAAACAGAATAGGTCTTACTTTATTGAATTCACTAGCTCTGCTAATACTGACTTTTTAATGATTGTCTTGTTAATAACTTAAAGAAAAGCTTTAATATTTGTGAATCCTCTTTAAAGCCACCAGGCACCATACAGAGCCATTTCTACTGGCAAATGACTGATTATCAAAGCAACTTATACAAAATTTTACATGAATTTTTCATCTACTTACATTATTTATACTTTATGATTTGTTTTGCAGTCTACAAACTGCTGCAATAAATACGAATTAGACCATTAGGATCATTGGACATCACAACAGAGCAGTTCTATGATCTATCCATGTACTAATCTCAAAAATGTGTCAAAATAACAACAAAAAAAATCTATGTTCCCCTTTATAAAATATTTGTGAAATTTAAATGTATTTCTCCAGCAATTTCTAAAAATCTCTGCTGACTTCACAATGATCAAAGAATGTTTAGAATAAAAGTGCCACAAGTGAAACTCCAAAGTGCCTTTGGATATCTACCCAGCTTCTAGTTTGGTGTTTCTGTGATACACTGAATGATTCAAAATACTACAAGGAGCTGAGAATGCTAAGGAAATCCTCTCCTATTCTAAATATTTCTGATTCTTTTAAAAGTTATGACATAGAAACCTTTTAATTTTCTTAAGGCAACTAGAAGAATGCTGAAAGTTTTCATTTAGTTACTATAGAAATCAAATTTTCTTGGTAGGGAATTTTATTCTGAGCCCTTGACTGTTTTGCTAGTTATTACACTTTCATATGCACTTCTTATATGCAGATCAAGCATTCTTTTTTTTCTCTCCCTCCCAGATATGTGCCATACAACTACAGCTTGTCACCAATATCATCTCTGTGTTGGTGAGATAGAGAGACTGAAATCATCAGCGAGGTATTTTCTGTATTAGTCACTCTGCAACCATGGAGAAACACCTGATAAGTAACAGAGCTAGTCAAACTCAGAATATCTGTTATGGAGGAATCTATTACTGAATTTTTACAGCTCTTCTGAAAGTCAGGAGAGATCCTGAAACATCAGAGTAATAGAAAGTCTTCACTTATGCCTCGCCTCAACAATTATATGACACGCTCATACATTTCCACAAAATTGTGTGGGAGCTGTGAATTGCTGTTGATCACAGGAGTCTCTTCTACAGGACAAACCCACAGTGTGCTGCTCTCCTGATATATCCCACAGGCACCACAGTGAAAGGTGGAAGCAATTCTGTAAGAAGTATTACCAATAGGAAACAATGGGGCATTTCTCTGTGATACCGTGAAGTATCATGGGAGCTCTTTAAGCACAAGCTAAACTCAGAATAACAAAAAAAAATCCGAGTTTCTCAGGAAGTCTTAGAGCCATTTTGTTTTTTACCTAGTTCCACACAGTCTTATTGCTTCCATTTTTTTTTTTACCTAGTTCCACACAAACTCTTATTGCTTCCATTTCTAACAGCATAATGTTTATTATTCTCCTTCCATTTCCAACAGCATAAAATTTATTCTTTTTCTTTCAGGAAATGACATTTCCAAGCTCTTCATCATTTGTTTAAAAATATTTTGAAAGCGGAAAGGCTTATGAGTAAATGTGTGCTCTGGGACAGTGCTTTATTTTAATAAATGAAAGGAGGAGATCTTCTTTGTATGAATTTCAACGATACTCAATGCAGGGAATGCAACATATCGTCAATTCAAATTACTGTAATCCAAAGGTATTTACAGACTCAATCTGAGTGCCTTCACACACTAAGCCCATCACAATTACAAGATTTTCTGCAGTATTAAGAGTATTCCCCAGGGTCTTCCTAATTGCTTACCTCAAAGGTAAAAGTTTCTCTTAATTTGCAACACACTTTTGAGTACTGAATTAAAAAGAGGTCCAGTTCATGTCTATTTACAACCTACTCCAACTGATCTTTCTAACAGTTACTATAATAGATTGTGCATTACATCCTGCTCCTAGACTCTATTCTTTTCAACTGTAGAGGTAGGCATTGTCATCAGTATTTTACTTTTTACTTCAGCTGCATGATTTGACTGAGTTTCTTAGTCTCTACCCTTCATTTTACCTCTGAAGACAAAAGGTATAAAAGGGATTTTAGGAAGGGATTAAAGTATTTAGTCTTCCAGGGAGCATTAAATGTAATTTATCACCTTAACTCATGTGAAACTCAAGCATCTATAAATCTCTCACTATGTCCCAAAGCACAAATAGTGACAGGAGGCAAAATTAAAAATCACCCAAACTACCACAAAACATTTTATCTCCGACTATATGTGATGTAATGTCAAATACCTCACCTACTATGTTATCCACATCAGCAACTAAATTAACCAAAGTGGCACTAAAATTCAAAGAATTTTCCACACAGAACCTTACACATCAACCAGTGCCAGGACTACAAACACCATTTTCTTCAATATTTTTGAGATGTATCTTTGTCTTTCTTTGGAAAAAATATGATTTTTTTTTTTTTTTTGCTATCTAGATAGCAGGATTGATAAGAAACTTCAGGTTCTAGTTTATGGTTTGGAAGTTCTTATCTTGCATGCCTGTTATCTTTTCAAGTTTTCTATTTTCTTTGAAATTCCTTTTTGGATTTTTTTTGTGCAATTATTATTGCAGGAGCTAAGCTGCATCACAGTTTTTTATTATGAAACACTACACTGAAATTAATTTCATACATTGAGCGGTGGGTGTTCAGCACAAGTCTTTGCTTAACAATGCTCCTCTCCTGACAAGGATTTTGTTCTCTTCATGTCTATTCAACAGTAGCTAATGGAAGAAAAACTGGTGGAGAAATTAAAAAAATTGGCTCCTTAGCTGATATCAGAGAATTTACAAAAAAATTAATTATGTTGCAATTTAAAATAGGTAAAAAGTTCTGGCCTTTAACTGTCAAATCATTCTTTGTTCAACCAGTCTGTATAACAGCATAATAAAAACTCTAAATTTTAATATAGAATACTGATTTTTTAAAAGAAGATACATTTTGATTATTCTAACTTAAAAAAAAAAAAATCAATCTAGATTTTCCTAGCAAAAAAAAGTTAAAATGTTATGTCTTGTTCATTGGGGAGGCAGGAGGGGGTGGAGAGGAACAAACCAAAACACATTTCAGTGTCTTCAAGTCTTTTCAAAATTTCTCTTCTCTCCCTGTGTTTATCCTGTTCTGCATATACTGTGGTAAAAAAATTATGTTAGGACACAATTTAAGCAGTGTCTTGGAAAGAGGGTGAAAGGAAAAGAAATTCAGTGGAAATGTCAGACAACTCCAGGAAATCTAGTAACACAAGAAACTATTTTTGAAAGCAAGAGCTATGGTGAGGTTAACCGTGCAAGGCTGAAGCGTGATACATCGCTGTAGTTTTATTGTTTCTGGGCAGAACTACCTCAGTTTCTGGGAGGTATCTCGACTTTAGTCTCTCTAAACGCCCTCTCCCTCTCCCAAAGAAACAGAATTTTCATCTCAGACACCAGCAGCTTCTACCTCAATTTGATCCATAAGTGCCTCAGGACAAACTTGATGAAAGAGACTGAACTTTATGAATCATCGTGGTCACAGTTAGAAATCTATAAGAGAAGTGACAGTACAGTCTAGAATCAAACATGGCTGCTAGATTTACATAATGGTTCAAATGGCTTTTGAAAAGCTTTTTTTTAAAAGTTGTTTAAATAGGAAAAGAAATAATTGCAACATTGACATAGCATCAACTTTCAACATATGTTGAAAATTGTATTTCCAACTTAATCATGAATCAGCTCCTTCTACAAACACAAGGAATTTCTTCTGTCAAGGTTATCTCTACTTCTTTAGCCCTCACCATTCTTAAAACACTGGATGAAACTCAAGCTAGGCATTTCAAATTTCCACATTAAGAAGCTGGGATATGCACTGACAGGTATCACACACAGAGCAGAATTAACAGTCTGGAAAACATGCTGGACACAGAACTTCTACCAGAACAATACTGACTGCCCAGCTTCTGAAATCCCTTCCAGTCCTGTTTTTCTGTCACTAAATATGGCCATGAAGAACACACATAACTTTCTTAATGCTTTCTTATGAAACTCATTGTGGCTTTTGTTTTAGGCTGCTGAAAGCGTTCAAGGAACAGAGGTGCAATTTCTTAGCTGTGTTCAGGATTAGTTTGCTTCATATATCAGCTGCAGCAATGAGCTTCAGACGTGGATGTTTACCCCTGCCAGAGGGCTGGAAAGGTTCTCTGGGAACCTTTCTCAACAACATTGCATGCAGACAGGTACTAATCCTGGCATCTCACATTTCTTCTTCCAGAAAAACAAAATAGTAAAAAGTAGAGATGAAAGAAATCCTGAGAGATTACACAGCCCATTTCTGCATCCCAGGATGAATAAGAGACACTCAAACCATTTCTTCCCCTAATGTTTTGAGGGGGGGGGGGTTCATCTTGGTCATCAATTAGCCATTCATCTCAATAATCAAGGTTTCTTGGTGAAAAACATCCTACATCCTGGAACAGGACACATCTTAGCTCTGCAGGCTGGAGATCATTAATCACATACTTCTTCAGGAGAGAAGACAGGGATATTGCTTGTGCACATGGTTCCACTCCACTCTTGGGTGAAGCACATAGATTGCCGCCTGTACACAGGACTATGAAAAAAGTTGAAAGATCAAAGACAGATGTGAAGCTATAAAGGCCCCAAATGACAAAAATATTCTCTTGATAGTCTTTGGATTCACCAAAAGCAAATAAAATCAAAACCTTAATCCTATTGTCTATATCATTGTAAATTTTTAGAGGATTAAAATTTAATATACCATTGTTTGTTTATTGTAATAGGTGAAGTGCTCAAGAGACACCCCACCGGCTTTCTGTGGTATTTTAATATGAGAAGCACAAAAAGGCTGTCAGAAAATAACCAAGGAGCCTTCCAGAGCAATTCTGAGACTTCCGAATAGCAACCATCTAAAAGAAGGATTTTAATTTCTTCTAAAGTTTCTCAACAAATCCAAGTTTTTTTGCCTATCATCCCTCATTTTATGCTTAGATTCTAAATTGTTTGACAGGAGATCATTATTTGGTCCTTCTAGTATAGTGTGTAAAAGGGTGAAATTCTAGCTGATCATAGAATGTTCTCTATGACAGGAAGTGGCAAAAAAATGTGATTTACTGTGGAAATCTCTTTCAAGCAATTTTCATCATATAATTCATACTCAGTAGCACAATACTCTTTGGCTTCTGAACAGTAAGATGTGTTTTATATTTAATTTTAAATATATTTTATTTCATGATTCATTATTTAATGTTTGTGTACATCTTGAACAGCAAAACACAATGAAAAGCCTAAGTATTATTTTCAGTCTTTTATCATGATATTTTATCATTCTATATTCTGTAAAGATTTGCATAATGAAAAGACATTAAATTTATTCTTGGTGTTTTCTATATACTATTTGTGCTTAATGGGATGGAGCTAAACCCTTGAGTGCAAATATTAATATTTTCTACAAAACTTCAGATAAGAAATAAGTCAGAAAAGGGAAGGGGGGACACTGTTCATATGCAACCCTCAGACAAATTCTATGAACCAAAGAGCAGTTTGGGGCAGTAGAGCTGTGTGACCTTTGGTCAGTCTGCTGAGAAAACTGCTGAGGTGACCAAAAGGAAGTGAAAAAAGAAGAGCTATGTGACTTAGGAAGCCTAAAAACATAGGAAAAAAAAATATATAAGCGTGGATGTGAGGATAGTTAGCAGTATGAGAACTCAAGAGGAAAAATACTGACATTAAAAGGTTTAAAATGCTAAGAGATAATGGAGAAGCAGAAGAGAGCTCAGCAAGACCAAGGATCAAGCTCAATCTAAAAGTGAAGATTATGGACCTCTCCTCACCTGAGCAGCAAATGCAATCTCATCAGATTGGTGAGTATATAATGTTCACCTAGAAATATTAATCCTTACCTGAAAGCTCACTAGTCCTTGCTATCTACAGTGTGCTTATCCATAAACAAATACTCTGCACTCTTCAGTTGTTTAAATCCTGTCCTTCATGTTCACAGTACAAAGAACAAAAAGGAATAAAAGTTGTCAAAGTGAAGTAGATGAAAAGGGTTACAAATTTAATTATCTTTTAAAAAAAGACTCAAAAAGGAAAAAGATCTTCACAGAAAGAGGGGGAGGGCAGGAAAGTGAGTTTTGGTTGCACTACCACAAGCCTGGTAAGTCCTGGAGGCTTTTTCATATACAACATGCTACCAGGAGTCTTTAAATCCACACTGAATGGCTTGTTACGAAATATGCAATCTCCTAGAGCTTATTGTGCTCCTTCCATATAGAATCCATGCACAGAAACTTTCACCTGCAAAAATTATATCAACACCAGATTGACATATAAATAGGCAAGAAGAAATAGGTTTTTCATATCAGAAAATAATCCCAGCATTGCAATCAAACTCAAAGGGTGGCCTGGATGGTACTGAGTGGAAGCTTTCTAATCAGCTTCATCAGTAATGTCTACATTGTCTTTAACTTGCCCAGATTCAAGCTTCAGTTTTTCAAGAGAAGTGCTGTGCATCAGCGATACGCATTCTGGAAGCTGCCTTTGCCCCCAGGCCCAAGAGAACAGAACACCCTGCAGAGGACAGTCCCTTTATTGTCCTGCCCCCCAGCACAGTGTAAATTGCACTCCTTGGCTGACACCCTGTTCCTACCACAAATGGGAATTCTCCAAACACAACCCCTTTAAGAGGGGGCTGCAGCTCATTATTGTAATGTCTGTGCTAAATTTGTTTGCAGGAGCTTTGTACCAGCTTTGCTGGTGAGCGATCAGAAGCCCTTCATTAGAGAAGAACTCAAGCCTGTTTCTTTCTCTGTGCTGAGGCCAAGGCAACAAAAGTCTCACATAACCTTCTGGCATTGGAAGGCACTCCAGCAAAGGGATGTCTGTCCTTTAGTACATTTTACAGGACACAAGTGAGAATTAACTTCCTGCCTTCTGCTCAGTGTCACCTGTGAAATCTGCAGCTCTGGCACATAATGTTTTAAATCCTCTAGTTCATGAGAAGACATCCTCCACTCCCTAGATTTTGGTATTTCATTGAGACTTGTGTGGAAAAAATGCATCACTATGTCACAGAAATAGGCATAATCAAGCCACACATCTTCCATCCCTGCACATTTATCTCAAAGATGATGCTCTTCACTCCCCAGCTGGCTGTCAGAAGGTGTTCACCTTCCAACCCACTGCCCACTGAAGGCATCTATTCAAAATTATCATGGTATTCATGCCAACATCCTCAAGCTTACTCTCCTTGCTGTTAGCCTCACAAGTGGAGAGTTTTCACCACAGGTAATGTGTCTGCTCCTGCCGCTGCTGGCCTCCAAACTTCACTGATTTTCAAGAAGGTGCTGACTCTCTGCACGGGGGTAGGACAGATGTGCATGCTTAGCTGGCTATTTCCACTGGACTGAATTTCATATATCACCTGCAGACCAGAATCTTGACAGACAAATATCACATTTTGGTCCTACACATTTGTCTGTCAAAACTGAGGTGGTGCCTAATTCCTCCCCATTTTTCAGCCTGAAGTGACTGTGAGGTTCAGCTTCAGCACAATGTGTGGTCTGTAGGGGCAGAGCTGTAGTCTGACCTGGTCTTCTTCCACCTAACAGTTTGAAGCTCTTTTGTGATCAAATTTATTCAAGGTATAACTCATGGGAAGTACTCAACAATCTGGTTTATCTTTTTGGAGATTAGACCTTTATCTAATCTATGCCAAATGAATTAGCCCACACTGGGCACACAACTTTTCCAGCAGATAATGCTCTGAACTGAATCTGCTATATACAAGGAGGAATAAATGAGAGTCTCATGCAAGCTTCTGCACCATCTCTCTAAATTATAGATAACACATGGGTTCAGAAACCATGCATTTTTCCTCTCTTGACACACAAATACATATATTTGCTTACTTAGAGAGCTAAAAGCAGATATTTCACCTAACCAAGGCAACCGTTTGCATACCTAAGTAATGCACATTATAGCAATGGATGTAAAAATGACCACACAAATATCCAGTATTTACAAATTACCCCCATTTCAATACTGGCACTTCTAAGCAGTTTTCATGTTCTAAAATATCTGGATTAATACAGAGAAAGGAATAACATTTGGGCTTAAAATTCACGTTGGCCCATCCTCACCATCTCTGTAAATGTTAGCATTCCCAGAATTGCATACACATGCAAACAAATTCAGAATTAAAGCAGCACAAAATTCTGTCTGTGGAGTTGCTTAAATTGCTGCAGAGTTTCTGAAAAGTGTCCAGTATATAAAAAAGTACTGGGGAAATATGGACTTGACTTACACACAGGTAAAACCTGACTCAATATGCATAGGGAAAAATTAGGAATATTAACCACTTCTATAGGTTTGAACTCTGTGACTTCACGATTCTAACTTCAAAAAAACCATATCTCCCCTGGTATGTCCACATCAATTATTAGTTCTGTACTATCACAAAGGTGTTTTCAAACCCTTTGCATTATTAATTCATTTTTTCTGTATATGACAGTGCTCTTCTGGAGAGCAATTTCTAGCAGGTACCTAAAGTGTTTTCCTGAGTAAAAAGTAACTGTTACAGATGTTCAGCTTTTATAAATAAAAGAAAGGAAGGCAGACGACCTTTAAGTTCACTTGTGGGGACAGGCTCATAACTGTCACTAATCTGAATGCTCAAAACCAGGAGGAAAAACTCACAGCAATGCCCCTGAATTTTCAAACTGGTAAAACAGAAGTTGCTGTTTCATATAGACAGAATTGGAATTTTTTTTTTCCTGAAATATATTAATATGCTAGATATTCCAACCAACTGTGATTTACTCTTGAGATCTAAAGTACTACAACCTAGTAACTGAGGGAGGAAGCAGACGAATATCATACATTGTGTGCCTTCCAAAAACTGGGATTTGTTACCATTCATTACCACTCTATGTAACAGCTGTTCTGTTTCCAGGTGCAGGCAGAGAAAAACAGATGCCTCATATGACAGAAATGTCTGGAAACGTGGATGGCTCTCTTCTGCTTCCACTGCTCCATGGTCCAGCATGAGAAAGATGGGTAACACTTGTTACTCAGAGAAGCAGAAGCTTTCCCTTCCACATCCTTCCTCTGGGAGGGAAATAGCAGCAGGGAAATCTGGTCCCAGCAGGGAAATCTGATCTCCCATGGAAGAAACATCCCAAAATCTGGCTCATCCTTCACCCCAGGAAGAGACATTCAGTTTCCTGTGTGGCAGCCTTGCCTGGAGTCAGATCTTTTCAGCAGGCTGATTTCTGACCTCTGCGAGTTAGGGACAGATAATGGGACTGTTTAAGCTGAGTGTTAGGAAGGGGAATAGGATGTCTAAACTATACAAAAGATAAATCCAAATTAAACTTGTAGCTAGTACAAGAAAGGCATAACTATGTTTAGTGAGGCTCTGTCAATTTACATCACGCCACTTTAAGGTTCTTTGTATACCCAATAAAGACGAACAGAGTAATTTCCAAAGCTTTCCATGTTTGTTCAGATGCTTTCAAGTTTCCAGGGGCAATTTTCAAACTGATGCAATGCTTACCTCTTAATTAGTAGTAAAATGTATTTTAATAGTTTCCATTCAGTCGAGTTTTTAAATGAGTAAAACAGAAGTCAGGATCCTGTTTAAGCAGATTTAATACACTTTCTTATCAGACCCCACTTTCCAGTCCACAGGATAACCCTGAACCTTCTCACAAAGCCAAACTTTTCACAGTGAAACCACTGGAGTTTCAAAGACTCTCCACGGATGAGTCTCTCCCGTCTGCCATCAGCCTGCTCTCCAACTGGATGTGCAACCTCTCTTCATTTGCAGGCCTGAAGGCATTTTGACTGTTACAGTACTTGGTAAATCTTTAAAAAACCAGCTGGGACTCCAGAAACGGAGCAAATTTATTCCCGACACAATTACACATGCAAAAGCTCCAAGTTTAAAAGTGTCGAATACTTCTGACAGTCCATCTCCCCTGACTCAAAGCCTTAGCCAGATCATGTTTTATTGGCATATAAAAGAGCATATTACTGGAGAAGAGATGTTATAACATGGAGCAAACTTGTTGCTTGAAAATTATGCAGTGACATTTATTTTGCCACTTAGTGTAAGAAAAGTGAGAGGAGTTGTGGGGGGAAAAACCCTTTTTCAGCAGGAAGGAGGAGTTCTATCTTGACAGGAATGGGGAATTAAAGCCACTCTGTGCAAGATTTCTGTTTCACTTGGCTCTGAGGATAGTGATATGGGGGAGTCCAGGCAGAAAAATAACAACCAGCTCACTCTCTGGCTTGCTTGTCTGTATGTTATAAGATTTCAGACATTTAATCATCTGTCTCTCAAACTCACAGTATTAGATGAAGGGAAACACAAAAACAACAGTTATTATAGAACCAGCAGCAGTTTTCAAGGCATTGCAGGAGGAACAAGCAGGGCTGGAAGCAGGCAAAAGGTTATGAGGGGACACAGCCAAGCTAGCTGACCCCAAGTGGTGGAAGGGATATTCCATACAATGTAGTGTCCTGCTCAGCCGTACAGCTGGGGTGGTGGGAGAAGAGAGGCAAAGGCAAGTTGGCTTTCAAAAGCGCCCATCTCTCAGGGACTGGCTGGGTATCACTCTGCTTGTGCAAAGTGGAAAACTATTGCTTTTGCATCATTTGCTGAGGTTTTTTCCCCCTTCTTCCTTCACTTAAGCTGTCCTTATCTCAGCTCATGAGTTTTGCTCTTCCCAGCCTTTCCCCTGTCCTGCTGGCGTTGGTGTGGATGGGAGTAGATGAACAGGCAGCTGTGTGGTCGCTGGCCAGGATCAACCCACCACACATTATCTTCTAAAAAAAACCTGCCCTCGCTTCAGGAATGAGATTCTATCTCAGAAAATACATGCAAGCTCTTACAAAGAGCTCACTAAAGTATTTATTCCAATATTTTCACCTCTGTAGCTCTCATTGCACAGAAGAGAAATATATTAACGCTAATAATGGGACACAGTTTTTAACTTGTAATTTGATTGCACATCCTTTTAAAAATAATTTCAGAAGTGTAACAATTATTATAAGACCAATTTCTTCCTTTAAACAGAGTTAAATAACTGGCTCCCATTTGAACATTGGAAATAAATCACTGGAGTCTCAAAAACAGTACCTCAAGGAGAATATGTCACCACAATGGCAAAGCAGAAAACTGCTACAAATACTAGGAATAGTACTGCCTACTAATCCACAGACCCCAGCTTCATTAAATGATGTAGCAAAGAAGAATCTCCCTTTTTACAGGAAATTACTTGTCCTCTTATAGGATTATTTTTATTATTAGAAGTGAACATAACATAGGCAATTCACATATATTCATATGGTTATGCAAATCATTTCCTATTGATCAAATAAAACTATTTAAGAACATGATTTACTATACGTAGGCTTTCATCATTCTTGGCATAAGTACCTATCATGACCTAGAATATCACTGGCAGATGTTAAACATACTGTTTGCATAAGAGTAAATGTAAAACTTTGTTTCAATTTGCTGCCAATTAAAGTGGAGGATTTCTAATAAGTTAATATTCTTGCTTTGCCCCACGTTTTTCCTTCTTCACTTTCCAAATTAGCAAAATTTCTGCCCAAAAGCTACCTACTCCTGCAATTCCCTGACTTTGATCTGTAAGAATTTTCCAGACTGTGGACTGTAAAATGAGATAAAGATTACACTGCAAAAATAATCTAGCAAAAAAAGCCCAACTATCCCAGACTAAACTGTTTTCCTGTGCTTCAGCCAGTCATGCTCATGCAGGAGACTGAATGCATTTGATTTTCACCACCATCTAATTTCTTTAACAGAAGCTCTTCAAGCCATTTCTCACTTATGATCCAATTTTATAAATTTACCCCCATTTTTTTTCCCAAGTCTCACAAGGAGGTCAAGGGCTTTTTTGCAACAGCTCTCACCTTTTCTACACTCACCAAGATAAACACAAAAGAGCTCATTGCTTATGGCCTGTAAAATCCATATTTTCTCCCTTTTTATTGCTGTACACCTTCCCACTGCTACCTGGTGCTATTATTCATAGGGGAGTCCTCTGATAAAAACCAACCCTGACATCACACAAGTGTCTTCATGCAAGAAAATAGCCAGCAAGTCAAGATCACTGAGAATATGTAGATAATTGAGTTGCTTTTCAAAACTAAGTTGTAATCAAGCCAGTACTGAACATCCACTTTGGCAATAGGTGCAAAAGATCACTTCCCTGATTAAACAAAAAAAAATGTCCAAATGTATGAGAGAATGAGTCATAATTAGGAAAAATCAGAATAGAAAAGAGGGTCACAAGGTTTTTCTTTTTTACCCAAAAAAATGGGTAATTTTAGTGGTTTTACTAATTTTTTTCCTCTGCCCTGAGAAGTAGTGAGCACAGTTTAAGTCTCTTCCCACAGTGTTTGTTCATGTAAAGGAATAAATTGGACCCTCTTTCCTTGAACACTTAATGGGATTTATATCATATTGAGAGGTTTTTTGCTGATTGTCTTTTTTTAATGCAAAATGAACAATGGGTTGCTGAAAATATAATTCTTATTGTTTTCAATTGTGCAATTCTACAACATGAAAAACCCATGACAAAGATTTCAATAAGCTTTGTCTGTACTAGAAAGGCAGCTATGCTGCCTAGGAAATAAGCCAAATGTAAATAAACCCTTCATGGTAATTTGACAAGGCTATATAATCAATTTCAATACATAAAGTAATAGCATCTATTCCTCTAAAGATTCTTCATCTAAATTGCATCTTATTTTGACAGTCATGATGTTTACTTACTCCATGTTTCTAATGCTTACTCTTTAAATGACTCAGGGATAAGTACTGGAAAGGTCTAGGTAAAAATGAGCCCTGCTTTTAAGAGAATATTCATTTTCCCATAACGATGATTTATTTTTCAAGTTATCTTCGAAAATGCAGCCCAGACCTCCCTCCTGCTTTGTCCATTTCCATGTCAGCTTCCCACTGTTACATATCAGCATGCCCAGCCACAGAAGCACTGGAGTGACTGACAGAAGGCACTATTCTGAAAAAGCATTGATTCAAGACAACAGGGAGCCACATGGTAGGCTGAGATAGAAAGAAAAGTGTAGAAAAATAGATTTGATAAATATTCAGATTTCCACTGTCTGTGATGCTGGAAAAGACAAATACTAATATTTCTGTTGGTAGCTAAACCTCCTCAAAAAGGAAACAAGCAGCTCAAACCCGCCTTTAAATCTCTCTCCAGTTTGCCATCAGATATTTGGTGAGGGTTTTTTAAAGTCTTTCTTAAGATTAGATATGATTTAGTGCTCTGACAGTCTTATTAGAAGCTAAGTGTTCACAGAATCAGGCAGAATTGCAGAACAGGAAAACAGAGCTTTGTATCTTAAATTATTCCATCTTCATCAGACACAATTCATTCACTTTGGCATAAATGATTTTTGGCCTGAAATGAGAAGGATTTCCAAGTTCTCTTCACCTTAACTCACTTGTTACCAAAGGTAATTGCAAATTTCTCATTGTCTGTAATAGCTGTGAGCTTAACTCCATGTAAACAAAAAAAATCTACTCTGCTTTCTAAAGTACTTATTTTTGAGAATGGTACTGTAAATAAAACACCTGATGTGAATCAAATTATTTAATTTTATATATAATTCATTACAGCGGTGAACATAAATAATTCTGGGCCTGCTCAGGTATTTTTTTATTGAATCCTTTACTTTGATTTTAAAGATTGGATCCTTCTTTCTAGTGAATCAACATGAATTTAGGCTGAGTTACTGTTTCCATTGCATCAACTAAAGCTTAGCTAGTAAAAATGTATATTCCAAGATGCTTTTAAAATATAATTGTAAGGATCTGAGATCTTGGCTCAAGGGCAATAAAATAACAAAAAACAAACAGGAAAGCCTGGTTAATAGCACTAATTAAACAGTAAAAAACCCAGTTATTGTAACTTTCTAAGCATAGGAAGCAGTGCATGTGAGTATACAACCATTTGGCAAAAAAAAGTCCATCACAAAAATCAGCTTAAATCCATATAAACGATTCAGTACAACACAGTGGTAATTTAATTTATTTCTATATTAATTTGGTTTCTCTTATTGTAAATTTATACTTTAAAAAACATTTTAGTTATCATCTTGTTCTGTCATATTCCAGGGAAGTGCTAGTAAAATTGATATATAAAGAACCAGGATTTTCTTGCTTCAGCCTTCTCATCTTACCTAAAGATTTTTCATCTTCATTCACATTCTGTACATGCCAAAGTACTTTGCTTTACTGCTCCAGCTACTTCACTACAAAACCAACAAAACAGCCACTTAAGCAATTTATTTGACAACAAATTCTTATCTATGCAGTCCATGAGAAGCCAAATCCTGGTCCTGAACATCCTTGAACTAAGACAAGTTTGTCTGCTACATTCTCTCAGTGTTTCCTTTATTCAACTGAATTATTATTACTATTAGCTTTACAAGTCTGCTATTCTAAAGTTTTCCAGTGCTCAGTCACACAATCTTATTGCCTCAAAATATGCTGCAGGGCCTCATCAGCATGAAGAATGAAGTCATTAAGGCACACATTCCTTATCTTGCTCAAGAACTCTCTTTGTGTCCCTTGGTTCTTACCCAAACAGTCCATTACTCGGAGAAGGCTGGAATAACACAGAGGGAAATCCAGGTTCAAGCCCCCATTTCTGCCAGTTCAAGGCCAGAAAAAGAAGCCATCCATACAGCCCAGGGAATCAGGATGTGGAGGTGCCCATGCTGGCAGTACACGAGCCGGTGCTCACCTGGAAGGGGCCTGTGGTGCTCAGTACAGTCTGATGCCCACTCTGCTCTTGCAGTCTGAGGGAATCACACAGGTACCCCTGAGGGTGGTGCAAACCCCTCTGCTCACACTGTTCCACCCTCTTCTGCTCACTCTTACTGACACAGTGATTTAATGGAGTACTAGAAGATAAAAAAGTCAGCTTCCTTCATGAAGTAAGCTTAGACAAGAACAGGATTATCTTACCTCTCAGCATTCGCTGAGACAAGAAGCTGCCCCCAAGAAGAGATCCAGGTTTATGTCTTTGCATTGATTTTGACAAAGCAAGGAATCACACTCTCTTCCATTACCCAGGTAGGTACCTTTACTCCCAGTTTACAAGTTATTATGTAATGGCTCACTACTTATGCTTTTGTTCACAGAAACATATTCATCAAAACATGTAAAATTCTATGAAGCAGTTTTGATATAACAAGAGTTTTATCATGGCTTCATACATATATGTATATGTACACATATATCCTGTTATGGAAATTTATACATTCATTCCTACAGGCTAGGTAAAAGTATCAACATAAAGCTCACCAAAAACCCCTGGAAGTGTAAAAATTCATCGTAATTTTAAGCACTCAGTGCTGGCAAGACAAATCCTCTAGTGGTGGCAGACGCCGTTAGAAAAGCTTCTGATCAACTGTTGCATATGGTTTACACCAGGGAGCAAAGCCAGGCAACATGGTAATTATACATTGTGATGAAAACTATTTTCCAGATGAAAGGTGAACATTAAATACAAGAACATAATCAAAGAACTAAACACAATTTTTGGGTAAGCAAATAGTTCCTATATCAAATACTTATTAGTATACTAACAGTACTGGTCTTATAACAATTAATTTTCAATAAAATATTCTTATGCATTTTTCCTTTACTAGTTTTAAACACACATTTTTATAGGAAATATATTTGCCTATTAATATACATTAACTGTATATAGAATATATTTGGATGTACTTCAATATTTAAGCTATCAATCCCTTTCCACAATGAAAATATTAAAAACAAGCAAATACATTATTTCATAGAGAGGGAGTGAATAAATTACAAATAAATTCTTTCAATCAATCATTTGTATAATGCTTTTACCACCTTTGTTTCAAGAAACACTTTCAAGCTGTCATTAATAGCTGAGGTCAGACTTCCAGCTGTGCTGATGCAACAAAACAGGTAATGGTGAGGTGTCAATTAACAGTAGGGATGGCTTGGCAAGGGGAGTGTGCAGGTTCAGGAACAGGCACCAAGACAAAGGAGATCTACTACAGAAACAGGCAGAAGCAGGCAGCTGCCTGTGGGGATGCTGAGAGCACTTTTGGGAACATGGCTATTAACCTGCCTCTTATAAAAGCAGAGAAATCAAAGCATAACACAAGTTGGCCAGATTTTCTCTCCTCCCTCTTCCTACACACACACAAACTCAGCAGGGGACAGAAAATAGTATCTCATTGTCAGCATCTACAAACTACAATATAATTTTTCTTTCTGGCTCTTGGAACATAGCTCACTAACCACTCCAGTCTTACCATGTCTAATTAAGGGAAAAACTGAGAACCTAGGAGAGTATTTTTTCATAAGCTTAGACAGAATTTTCCAAGTTTAAAATTTCCAAACTGAATCTTACTATTTAAAAAATTATTCAAGTTTGTTATACCTGTAACTCAGTGATACAGATTCTATTTCCTCCTGAAATACACTGCTTGATTCTACATTTTGCCCCAGATACATAAGAAAAATTAGCAGCTGTAGAAAACAGTTCAAAATCCAGAGAAGGAGGGAAGGATGCAGGTGGGAGTAAAGACTTGGTTACATTACTTTCAGTTTTGTTTATCTCATTAGACGACAGTGTGAGAACATTTCAGTTTCCCTGAAGTAAAATATGCTACAGGAATGGGAATTCAGCATCTTTCAGGGGTTGCTGGAGACTGGCTACACTACTTAGAAGAAATTTTGGCTCAGACCTTTAGCAGTTGTAATAACATTGTAAACAGCAGAGGTTAAATACCTCAATTTTCAATATTAAAATTAATCTTATTACATCATTATCTGGCTCAGATGATAATGACAGTTGTGTGATGGAATCCTGCATTAGAAGACTCCATCCTCTTTTTTGGTACGTTATGTTTAAATACAAGGTAATTAAATCATAGGTATTTATTTCAGAAAAATCTGTTTAGTAGGCATAATAGTTCAAACATACTAAGACAGCTCTATGAATCTATTTACATTAAAAAATATTTAAGACAGTGTACAAAGAATGCATCTCCTGCTCACTCAGGCTGAGATGATGACATTCTAAAGGTGATGACATTCATAATAATCTCTTGTGCTACACTGAGCCTTCTGTTCTTTGAGTCACGTGCATGACTATGCCATCAGAATCCATGGCCTTCCTTCCAACACAAACTATTCTATGATTGATCCTGTGATTAATTCAGGTATTTCATCAATTTACTGAAATCTATTAGACATAAAGCTTCCCTTTAAGTGACATATAAATTGCTTACCTCTTCTTTAATATATTCTTTAGCACAGACTGAGGGTGAAATAAGAAAACAGTGACTTCCTTACATATCACAAATGCAGCTTAAAATTGTTTCACATTCTCAGTAGCCTAAAAGTGTTACCCCACATGTACCAAGCATGAATGTAGCAATGTCTTTTTGTGCATTGGTTTGGTCAGAGATAGTCTTTGCCTGGATGTTACATACATCCAAGATTAAAAGAAAGTATTAAATTAGAGTATGATTAGAACCTATCCAAAAAAGAAGAAACTAATTAATACTGATGATTTGCTGATAAACCCAAATCAAAGTAAGGAAATCTGGCAAAGTGCTAGTTTGTGAAAGTAAGCACAATTCCAGCCACAAATTAGGTTTTGGCTAGGAAACAATTTCATCTGGAAAAATATTCCATTGCACAAACTTTCAGCAGAATGCATAGAGAAATATGGAAGACTGTTCCTGTGTCATGCTCTGTTATTAAACACTGCCAACTATGTGCTCAAGACCGTGAATCAGAACTCTCTTAATCCCTTCTTCTTTACCAAAATGTAACATATAAAATTAGCAGGGAGATAACAACTTTGGGTATCAGTTTTCTCTTCTCGCAATTAGGTTATATTTTCACCAGAATAGCTGGAAATTTACATTATTTAATGAAGTGGAGATTCCAGTGGAAACTGTCAGTTGCAGGAGCTGGAGCTCTAGAATTACTGCAAGATTGTCAACTAAAAACTGAGATTTCTTTAATTCTTTGTGTGTTTTTTTTATTTATACTCATTTTTTGAGACTATTTTGAGCAAAAAATAACACTACAGATATCAAAAGTTTGAAGACAGCTGCCTGTCAAACAAAAAAAAAGTTTTGTTGGCATTGAATTGTCTCTTTACAAAGAAAAAATTGCAACAATTCATAAACATTCTGGGATAGAATTGGCTCGGGGGGATTGTGTGATTTTGTTTGTTTGCATGATAGCACAGGCCTGGTGTTCCCAGAGAAATGTATCGTAAGGATGCATACAGCAAGCTTTTTTTCTAACTTCCTTCCCTTTGGGTTAGAAACTATTTTTATAAATATCATATAGTGCTTCATGCAGCTACCCATATAAAATTATCTTTGCTCCTGAAGATGAGGTGATTGATGAGAAATGTTTAGGTGCTTGACCTCCACTTTTGTTTTCAAAATTCTGCAAGATTTAGCCCAAAATTCAGGTAGACTTTTTGTCTGCACTTGGTAATTCATCACACTGTTGGGTGACCAAGGCATAATTTACCCAGCTTCTGATGACAAAATAGTTTCTTCACAAAATCAGCTCCCTTTCTCTAAAACATCTGCTATCACCGTTGCTTCCCAGTTCCTCCTCCCTAAAGATACTCTAGGGAAAGTGCTTGGCCCATCAGCAACACAAAACCAGATGAGTATGTCAGAAAAGGCCTGCAGAAGGCTTCATTTGTACTCCCTCACTCCAGAATAAACCTAGGAACAAGTCCTTCCCAACACATAACTGACAATCCTACTCAGTAGCAAACCTGGTGCTTCCAAGAGTGCTCATATTCCAGAGACATTTCTGATTATTTCACTTTTCCCTTTCACCACTAAGAGCTACACAAATATTTCCTAGTCTGGAAACTTTGTTGTTTTTTTTTTTTTCTACAGCACTTTAGATTCAAAAGGAATTTGACTTTTTGACCAAAAAAGTGCCTTATATTTCCACAATTTTTGAAACATTTTTAAGAAAAATAATTTTCATTGATTAACATTATCACATGATTAACTACTAATTTATTTCAATTGTCACGGTTCTAATATGTTCTCCACATCCTCAGAGATTCCATTCTACAGCATTTCTTCAGCCTACATACAGGTTCTAAGTTCTATTTTCCTTTTACATGGTTCTGTGATAACGAATCTCATGCAGCCTTCTTTTTTTTATTATTAGCAAGGCTATTTCTTACCCAGAAGTGGAAGAAGATTTAATGCAATTAATAAGACTATAAAAAAATGATCATCAAACCGTATCTCAGTAGAAAAAGAATTAATTCAGATTTTGGAAGGATGCTGAAGTGTGTTGATTTATCTATTCAAACTACAGAGCTAGTAAAACCGTGATATAAAAACAGGGGAAAGAGGAAAGTATTACAGGTGATCAGTCTTCAAGTTACCCTGAATTTCAGTATATTTTAGTGATCAATTCTATCTAGGAATGCTCAAGTCTTAAAACTTAACTTCCTGTCCTATTTAAATATTAACTTTGTGCCATAGACTCTCAGTGAGTGATTTGCCAATTTTTCAAGTTCACTGCAACATCCTTGTGAATCAATTATACTCCACTACAGATTCAGGTACATTCTTTAAATAATTTTACAACATCTGCAGAGCACAAGAAACTGACTCCTATTAAAAATCATTGGGAATAAGGTACATAGCATAGATTTTCAAAAGTAGTCATTGCCAGACTGTTACACATTTACAGACACAAACATTTAGCCTTTGGGCTTAAACTTAACCAATATTTGCTCTTTAACATACAAAGTCCTATTTTAATTTTTTTTTTCATCAGGATAAATGGTGCCTGACAGTTGAACTGAAAAGTGTGATGTAAATAAAGCACTATATGAAATACACAATTTGAAATTAAATTAGAAATACACTGGACTTCTAGAATAAACAAGTTCAAATCAGCTTTACTTATTTAGAGAGAAAAACAAGGATTTATTAATACATCTTTTTACAGTTAATTTAAAAGCCATAGGGCAGAAAAAATTAAAATTCAGACATATAAAACCAAGCCTGAAACTCAAAAAAATGCTATGGAAATTTCCAAAAATCTCTGCAGTTAAGCATGTATTTTCACTAGAAATATTGTGGCAATATCTACAGAAATGTACAAAGGGTGGAGATAAAAAGAATTTTTTTGTTGTTACCAGTACAGAAAGGTTTTTATTAAATGCATATAAATTTGGAGCAGATGAACAGTTGCCACTAATTTTCCCTAAAGCTCACAGAAAACTGAGATAACATTACAGTTTATGTATTATTCTAGACAGAACCAGTTCCAGGATTTAAATCTTCTAGACAGAACCAGTTCCAGGATTTAAATCTAAGTACAAAATAAAGTTTCTGCTTGTGTAATTCAACAGCCCAGACCCATGTTAATGCTAAACAGATTTCTAAACACAGGTGGCTCCAGTCTACATGCATTGAAATATTCTGTGAAGTCCATTTTCAAGCTCTTTTGACTTGTCAAACTTTAGACTGCAAAAGAATGGGGGGGAATGTGTAACACATGTGTATTAGATTTCCAGAGCAGGGAATTTCTGTGATGAGTATTCCCTAGCTATATGTCCCAAAGTGCATGTTCCCTTTCCATCTAAACCATGACAAGTTAAAGCTGTGCATTTTAATTTCCAGCTGAAGGACTTCAATCTTTATTGAAAAGATGTCTCCTGGTTCAGTTCATACTGACATTACAATCAGAAGAGTTGCAGTCCAAATGTTCTACAGTTTTCACAGAAGACTATATTTGGGTTCTCCCCCTCCCTCTAATAATACTACACCACAGAAACTGCTGGACACATTAAATCTGCTACAGCAAATTTAGTAAATTTTCTAAACATGAATGCAGAAACCATACAATTCTTCATGAATAAGGTGTCTTTCTTTCCTTGATTCAAAACTAAACACTGTTTGATAAACTGGTTACTGAGATAGGACACCACTCAGACATCTAACAGTAGCAAAAAAAATGTCGGGAATTTTTTACATCAGCTAGTTCTTTCCTTCTGGCTGATGTATATGTAAAAGTATCTTAAAAAATAGGAGAAAACGTGATTGGGATCTAATTTGCAAGCAGATTTTGTGCTGTTTCCTAAACATTTAAATGCACTGCAAATGTAACATTAAATTATCCTGCACACGCTCACAATATCCCCTTCTCTAATAACATACGTAGAAGAAACCAGAGCATTTTCCAAGATAGAAAGTCTTCTGGTGATTATTATTATGGCTCATTTAAACATTTGCTCTGTTAAAATGTTCTGCTTTTTCAATGGACAAAGTTGTTAATAACAATTCCCAACCTAGCAGGTAAACTCTGCAGTAGCAGATGCATATCTACACTGAAAATTGCACTCATATCTTCTAGCTAGAGAATACCACATGAAATACTCTGCTGCAATACTGAAGGTGATTGAAAATTGGGTTCCTCCTGAAATGAAGGATTAAGTTCTGCAGTAAAATTTCAGAAGCTGCCATAAAGAGGAATATTTTTGAAATCTAATTTATTTCCTCTTAATCTTTTAGGATTCCAATTTTAAGACACGACTGAATAAATACAAACAAATGATGACTCATCTTTAATTGTAGTGCAGCTTATCCACCTGGCAAGTTTCAAAGACCCCCTGGCTCTGCTGGCTGAGATCAGCACATATGAGCTGCCTGGTACAGAATGAGAATAATTTCCCTCCAAAGATGTATGTCTTATAATTTACAGGAGAATGAAAATGGTTATAAGCTATGAAAAGCTTATTTAAGGAGAAAATATTTTTGAGAAATATTCTCTTTAGAGCCAAGCTACTAATCAATTGCTTCCAGAGGAGACCAACAGGGAGTTATCTTGAAAGCTGCTACTTGGCAAAAGCCTGCTGAGCTGCACTGCAAGAATTACACAGATATACTAACATTGCACATACCTTGGAAAAGAAATACCTAATTTTGAGAGGATCCGGCAGTAAAAAGTCTCCTATGGGGCTAAAAAGCTAAAACACAGCTAGAGCCAGCTACAAAGAAAACAGTAACATCTCTAAAGCTGCAGTCAGGAATGGATATTGTTTTATGACACCAGTTTCGGCTTGTTCACTTCTTTGTATTCTATACACCTGTGAAACTCACTCTACATCAGTTTCACAGTATGTAACTGAAACAAGAAGACCTCACGGGTAAACTAGACAAACAATCCTCTCTCTGTCGATAGTATATTACTGCTGCATGCAAATAAATCTGCACATAGACCAGCATGAAAAGATCCTGGTAAGAAACTTATAGCCCCATTTTGCTTCAGAAATTACTTTGTATCTAAATACATGAGGCTGAGTAATTTACTAAGAATTTTCTTCTCATAGTACAACTACATCTACCTTTGCCTTAATATAATCCTGTTAACTCTATTTGAGCCACTGAGGTTTTTTGTAAAGGTTTTTTCATCCTCATTGTTATTAACCTTCAAATATTTATTGGTTCTTTCCGTTCTTCCCAGAATTATTGTGGGAAGGCAATACAATTTGCCTTCAAAGTATGCAAGGTCAGGAAATGTCAGCTGCATCGTCACATCCTGGAGTGATGCCAGCATTGTTTGGAACTCGTCAGATTTCTAGGCAGAAGGTCTCATTATTGATCCACTTTTTAACAGTTTAATCAATTACATAGCACAGTAAAAAAAATTCTCCTGACATTTCTAAATTTCTACATTTAAATATGCATTTTTTCTAGATGTTTAGTGGGTTCAGGGGATGGAATGTGTAGATATAACTCTTATCTGATATGTAATATTAATGGACTTTTTTCTGGTTTATAATGGATGTCTCTCATGCATTTTAATAAACTTTTAATGGCTATAAAGGAACAGCTAAACTGCTGGCAGCAAAAACAACCCACATGGCACATCAAGCGAGATTTGTGGTTCTTTTCACCTCTGCTTCCAGATTGCTGCTACACTAAATGTTGTGACTGATGAGTGAATAGTGGAGAACATCAGCAGAAAAACCTTTCTACATGTGAGCTTCTCAAAAATACTTACTCAAAAATAGTTTTTTCCAAAACACCAGTCCCTAAATAATTCATCTGTGAACACTTTTGGTCCATGACAGAAGCGCCACGTCTGGTTTAACACTATGCATTTTGAAAATAGTTTGAGATAAACCATTGTGGACATTCTGCAGTTCATAAACACTTTTATTCTAGGATAATTATCCAAATCCTTTTCACAGAATCATCAAGGCTAGAAGGGACCTGCAAGATCATCTAGTCCATCCATCAACCCAGCACCACCATAACCACCCCTAAATCATATCCTCAAGTGCCACATCCAGAAAATTTGAACACTTCCAGAGACAGTGATCCTACCACCTCCCTGGGCAACTTATTCCAGCACCAAACCACTCCTCCAGGAAACATTTTTTTTCTAATACCTAATCTGAACCTCCTCTGGTGCAACTTAAGGCATTTCTTCTCATCGTTTCTCTTGAGACATCGCAGTGGCAGAAGGGACCAACCTCCGCTTGCTACAATTTCCTTAAGGCACTTGTAGAGAACAATGATGTCCCCCCAACCCTCCTCCTCCACAAGTTAAACAACCCCAGTTCCCTCAATCACACCTCAAAGGAAATGTTTTCTTGACCACTGCCCTTCTCTGGACACGCTCCAGCCCCTCAATATCCTTCTTGCAGTGAGGGGTCCAGAACTGAACACAGGATTCAAGGTGCAGCCTCACCTCTGTCAAGAACAGCTCTACTGCCCTTGTTCTACTGGCCACAGTATTGCTGATCCAAGCCAGGATGTCACTGGCCTTCTGAGCCACCTGGGCACAGTTGCCTCAGATGCCGACAGGCAGTGCACTGAGGTACTTTTCCATTTGGCCACTTTCCAGCTGCTTTTCCTCAGCCTGTAGCACTACATGGGGTTATTGTGACCCGAGGCCGTGACCTGGCACTTGACCTCGTTGAACCTTTTGCAGTTGTCCTCAGTCCATCAATCCAGCCTTTCCAGATGCCTCTGCAGAGCCTTCTGGCTCTCCAGCCCCCACAACACTCCTACCTCACTAATTATTGTCCCCAATCAGACTGAGGGTGCACTTGATCCCCTCATCCAAATCATCAATAAAGATGTTAAACAGGACAGACACCAATAATGACTCCTGGGAAACCCTACGAGTGACTGGCAGCCAGCTGGATTTAGTCCTACTCACCACCACTCTCTGGGCCTGGACAGTTTTTCACCAAGTGAACAGTGCATCTGTCCAAGCCATCAGTTTCTCCAGGAGAATGCAGTGGGGATAGTGTGAAAAGCATTGCTGAGGACAACAGACAGATGACACGTGCAGCCTCCTCTCTATCACCTGCAAAGCAGGTTACCTGATCAGTGATCAGGTAGATAAACAGGACCTGCCTTTCATAAGCCCATGTTGGCTGGACTTGATACCCTGGCTGTTCTGCACATGCAGTGTATTACTTTAATTCCAGTTATCCATCAAGAGAAAATAAGCCCCAAGTAACTGAAAATACTCTAAAAATTCACGGAGAGCTGAGGACCGCTGAGTGAGGAAAAACGGAGCAAACATCACAATAGCTACTCACTCTTCAACAAATTTACTCTAACTACAGAAGGAAAGCACATATAAGACAAATTTGAGAAGTATCAAATTCAGTTTATGAGTAAATAGGAAAAATCTGGAAAACAGAAGATATAAGTAGAGGAATACTGACATAAACAGCACCACAACGTAAGAAAGGAAATGCACAAATGAGATGTATATGATATTTTGTTTGTCAGAACACTAACCAAAAAAGTGGAGATTTCAACCTCACTTCTTCCCTTCAGGATATCTTAACCACCGTGTTTATTGACTGAAACACCTGGGTAAGCAGTCCTTGCTTTTCAGGTTCTTCCTAAGATCTTATGGGTCTAAGGGCAAACCTTTCACTTCAGCTATGCTGTGCAGAAGTCCTGAGGTCTCCCACCCCGCACAGATCTTCTCTCAGCCTATGCATCAGTGCATAAATTTCAAGACTGAGGACTCATTTACTCCACTGGAAAGCAATAGCACTTGTGGGTAACTTGCAAATTTTAGTTCTTTTTTTGTCACAGAAACACATCTGGTTCTCTGTATTTGAAATTCATCACACAGAAGAAACCAGTGCCTTTACATACCCCTCATCATTCAGCTTTCCTTTTTCCCAGGTCCTGTGATGTTGCTATCATTGCTCAAACTGAATATTCATGTGCGTATGAGTCTCAGTTCTGTTTTGTTTCTCTGATTGCTTCACATTTTCACTATTTGACATGTTCAATCCAGAAACATGGAGCTGCCACCCCAAAGTTTTAGCTCTTTTGTATAAACAAAACTTCCTCTGTTAGTAGAAAAAGATTGCTTTCTTGAGACCTTCTAGCCATCTTGATTGCTGAGGAGCAGCTGGAATGCAATGGGGTTTATTTCCTGAACTTGGGTACATTTAATGCAACAGCAGTTTCCTCTGTGCACTGCTTTTGAGTATCACTGGTAAGAGAATCCCCCAGAGCTCAGTAGCCAAAGAAAGGGCTTGGGCTGTCCTCCAGTCACAGAGGATGGGAGTGTCAGAGAAGGAGCAGTTTTTATTTCTGGGGACGGTGCCTGTGAGCAGACCCTGATCCTTAGGGGGACCTGAAGCGCTGGGACACTGCTGCAGGAGTGCTGCTTAATCTTCACTGCCTTCCACTCCTAAGTCTTTTCTGAAAAGGAAGTGGTTTGAATATAGATCAGGGTGCCAAAAAACACCATCAGTCAGGACGGGATCCCTTAAGATTTGGGCCTTTTTCAAGACCAGCTCAAGACACTACAGTTTGGAGGGGACAGTGTTGGGCTTTCTTTTAGATAAATCTATGACTTGGGAAAGTTCCTAATTTTGTGAAAATCTCTTTGTGTTTAATTCAAACACCTTGTCAAGTAGTCAATCTTCTCGACTCTAGCACTAATTTAAAATACCTTTGCAGTTTTCTTATTGCTGTACCCCAAAGTTTGCTAGCTGTGAGGCAGTGCACATAGCCTAAGAACTCTGTAACAATCAGTATGAAGCACAGTATAAACAATGCAAAAGCAGTATAAGTTATATAAATCAAATTCATAAAGAGTTCAAACACAGAAGAAAGCAAATGAACAGTTATTTGGAAATCTGATGAAAGACTGGAAAGCAACATTCATGAAATCTGTAACAGCAGAAACATTTCCACTTGGACTAGACTGATGCCAGTTAATGTATTTCTGCAGTTATATGCCTCTATAAATTATCTGCTGATGTGCACTGGGCAGCTGATTATTTGGAACACAAGGTTTGCACTCCCTGCCCATTTGTGTACGAAGACTTGATCTTTATTATGACAAACATGGCTTTTGAGAGCATTTTTCCAAAGCTGCCCAGGCTGGACTCTTGCAGCATGCAAAGCATGGAAGAGTATTTTAACAGAAATCTTTGGGCAGGAGCTCAAATCCAAGTCCCAGCATCACAGCCACTCAGGTACCATTTCATGTACCTTGCTCATGAAATATACAGCTACTTTGAAAACAGGAGGGGCAAGTTGTTTCTTTTGAAGGGAAGGGAGTGCTATGGAAACAAGTTTGGAAATGTTTGTCAGGAAAATATTCTAGCAGAAAGAAAAGCTGTTTGATATTTAAAAGCAAGGTTTGAAACAGCTCAGGACACATTTGAGGCACAGAGCAGATTCAAAACTCCCAGGCCTCTGGGTGTGGGAGACACGCAGTTCAGCTTGCTGAACAGAAGAAACACGGTCTTATCTCTGAGTGAATGGTCTCTCAGCAGCTCTTTGGTTATGGGCCCTATGTGGTTTTGGTTAGGAGACACAAATAGGATTGCATCCTTTGAAGATCCAAAGGAACAACTAAAAAGGACGCCAGCACTGAGCTGAGAACAATGGTCTGGCAGTGGTACCTTTTATGGCCTAGTAAAGTTAAACCTGTTGCCTAAAATTGAAGGGGCTTTTAATATGAGGGAATTGTTCCAAGCAGGGAAGTAAAACATTTTTATTTCCTTCTGGTGAGAAGGCAGAACTGGTGGTTTGTGAAAGCCAAGTGCTGAGTAGGTAACCTGTAGGAAAGGTCTGATAGAAGCTTTGTGAAACTTTGTACTGTTGGGACTTTTTTTATTGGGATTGTTTTATCTATTTATAGAGTTCTTTTTCTAGAGGAGTACGAGACAACCAGAGCCCAAAACAGCAACAGTTAAGTAGGGGCACATGGGAAGCCACAACAGGGCTTATGGAGCTTTCCACTCCTGTAGAACAGAGCTGACTTCAAGGCCACAGAGTAAGTTAAATCCTTGAAAAAGCAGAAGAGAAAACCGTAACTAAGGCTCCTCCCAGCAGATACATTTTAGTGGGGCTGAGGTGTGGCTTCACTGAGGTGTGGCAGAGAGCAGAGGCTTGTCTCCAGCCCAGAAGAAATCTGGCAGAGAGAGATGGCATGTTAGAAGTCAAGCGTGAGCACGGAGGACGTGTGCCATAGTGCAGATCCTGAGCAGGGAAGAGTGTGAAGGAAGTACCAGTCACTGACCTCTACTTTGGCCACATCACGTTGCACTAAAAGCCCAGATCTAAACATTGAGATGATCCAGTGTCAGACAGCAGGGTGACTCTCACTCACCTCTGGGAATGGCACCTCATCCCTCCCTCCCACCTTTCCACCTTGAACTAAGCCAAATGGCAAAGCAAACAAAGCAGCTGTCAGACTTATTGTCTGTTTAGGAACTTGGAAAGCTTTATTGTGCCTTACCTAAGAGTTAATCAAGGTGTCAGATGCTATTTGTCTTTTGTATCTCTAGTACCAAAGCTGAAAGGCAACAGAAGCCAAAAGAAATAATCTATGAGTAACAGCATTTAAGTTTCAATGCATTAAAATGTTAGTGTCCTAAATATGTTTGCTGATCATGAGAGCTGGATTTATAACCTACTGCTGAACACTTTTTCTTGCCTCAACAGCACAAGACCAGATATTTTATTACCAAGTCCTACATAGACTATTCATAAAGACAGGTAGCCTAATAAAATGCAGATAAAAAACTCATACTTGCTTTTCTTTTCACCTCCAATATGATTCTCTCTGACAAGAGTTGCTAATTTTTAGCTACAAATATTATTCAAAAGAGATAAATAGTGACGTCCAGCAGCTCTAACCTGACAAATCCTTTTAAAGTCATTTAATTGGTGCACTTTCATGTACTTTTATCACTCTGACCAGATACAAGTGGATTTTTTTATTACTTGAAAGCTGTTGGTGACAGGTATTTATTGCTGCAATCACCCACTCTTAACATTTAGACTGTAAAAACTGACCCTAACCTGTCAACCATTAAGCACCAATAATTATGTCTGAAGAAAGTGAAGTGTGACAGCCATTTCATACCTACTGCTTTAACAGGTCATATAACCTTCTGAAATACTTTTATTCTTTATTTTCCATGCACGAATATGAGTATCAAAAATATGAGTGTTTTTAGGGAGAAGTATAAAGTTTGTGCATGACCAAAGAGTGAAATTTCATAACACAATCATTGTTATGTATCAGGTGAGTCTTAAGTTGCCAATTCACAGAAAAAGTTATTTTTCATCTGTAAATATACCTAAAAGTAGGATTTTTTTTTTAACTAGATACAGTGACAATGCACAACAAGGTCTTTGCTACCACTGCTAAGCAAGAATTAACAAACTTTGTATGAATGCCAAAGGTGATACATTAATGGAAACATTAATGGAATAATGGAAATATGTTAATGGAAATATTTTTTGTTAATTGTAAGAATCTATTAACCATTTGATTTTGATCCCAAGAGCAATTATAAATACCTCACATACCTTTTCTGTTATATAAGGCATACATCTCAAGCACGGTTTGCAAGGCTTTTTAGAGCCAGCTAATTTATTAAGCTGTAAAATCTCTTTGGAACTGCTTGTAACTTGTCAGTGCTTGTTCATGTTCTACTGGTATCAGTCCTGTGGTACATATGTCTCTTTTTTTTCTTTTTTTTTTTTCTTTTTTTTTTTTGTCTCTGAGCACTAGAAAGAAAGAGGGAGATAGTGCCTCAGTCATTCATTTACTACATTGGCTTGGGCCTGACAACAAAGCACTCCTCCAGGTAAAATTCCTGGCAGATCCCTCCCCAGAACTGCAGCAAGATCTCCACCTACAGCAGCTCTAGAAGCCAGGAAATTATTAACTGCTGATATAAAGCATGCAGCTATGTCATTAAACTCCCTTTTCCCAAGTGAAATGGTTAAAAACTCATCAGTACAGAAGAATGAGATAATTCAAGTGTTAACAATGTTCTGCAAATCGTTCTGCAAAACCCAGACACACTTTCAGCTTGTTTGATTTTAAATTATTTTGGACTAATACAGTTTATTTAAAGTGACTAACTCAAAATGGGAAATGTGCTAAGCATTTGAAATTAACTTTATTTTTAATGAATTAAATTATTTTCACAACTTGACAGGTCCTGCAAAGTTCAGTACTGACCTAGTCATCATCTGTTGAGTCAACACATGATCACCTAGTCAACATCTTGTTGACATTGCAAAATTTTAATGGAACAGAATGGCAGCGATATTATACACGTGGAAAGTGATATTTGGGTTGCCTGTTTATGTGTATGGCACCTCAACATCTATCTGAAAGTCTTCTTAAGAGATTGCTTCTGTTAGCAAAAAAAAAAACATTCACAGTGCTTCAGCAGTAAGGAGCTGATGTCTGAAAAACAGCTGGTCAAAAATCTAGACATGATGTTCATAATTTAGAACTCAGGAATGGTAAAGAAAAGATAAGCTTTTTTCTCACTAATTCTGCAGGAAAATTCTTCAAACTGGAACATCCTATGTTTTAGAAGAGAATCTGCCCCTTTAAATAAGGTAGGCATTATCCTCACAGTGTCATGCATACTCGCCAGGAAACAAAACTGTCATATTACTAAATTAGTCTAGCCACCAATATTACCAGATATTATCCTCTGAAGACTATGCACAAAGCAGGAAAATTGCATTGCATTTATCTTTTCATCCACTCATATATTTTCTCATTTATTCAGAAGACCATTCGATGAAGGTCAAAGTCTCTGCACTACTTAAATGTCATTTAATTATTAGTGCAGGTTCCAAAACAAGCCTAGGTATTCCATAGAAGAAAGCCAAATAAAGTCAGAAAAAATCTGAGGTCTGACAACTTACATTTTATATTTTTAATAAAAAGTAAGAATAAATATTTAGACAAAATCTTCCTGGCAATGATTTTGAGGTTTAATCAGACATGGAGAGAACAAAAATAGAACCATTAAAGCTTTTGAAGGCTGCAGTATCTTTATAAACAGCATTATGATAACAGGTGTCAATAGGCAAAGAGAAGCAGCCACGGGTATTGGCAAGGAGTAAGTGCTAAGACCAAAGACACTAAGATAAGGCTGAATTATTTAATTTTTTAAACCTTACTCGGCAAAGTTGAAAGAAGTTCAACATGCTGAAGACTAACTGTGGGAATATGTATATAGTTTAATTCTCTTATCTTCTTTAAGACTCTATAGCTATCCCCAATACTGAATGATACTCTCTAGAATACTGTATTGTTTGGTTTCATAAAAGTTATTTTTTTAAACCTACTATAAATTAGTTCCTGAGGCAGGAGTTACCTTTTCTTTCAGAGCTTGACACAGTAGATACCTACTCATTGCTGCCTGATACAGCAACACCAAGAATATTAAAAAGACCTTTTTTCACTGCAATTCATGGGTGAACATGCACTTCAGAACGAGAAGAACATGCGGAATATTTTTTAAAAGCTTTAGAGTATTTTCCAGTCTGTGCTGTCAAAGGTGCTCCATTTTGTGCAAAACACTTCAGGATTCATTAAAGCAAAGCCCAGCACGTGCATCTCTCAAATGAATACGAGCTCTACCAGGCTACAGCTGTGCAAGGAAACAGTATGCTGGTATGCGAAGAAGCAACCACTTGTTTTCTGTTTTCATTTAATGGCAACATGTTAGAAATCCTTTTTCTATAGTGAAAACTGATTCACTTACCTGGAATATGCCTGGAAAACCACTTTGCTCAGTAAAGCACTTATCAGTACACTTCATAAAGCTCCACTTTCTCTCCAATATAATTCTGTACTTGTGGTCTCATTTCCTTTCTCTAAAAATAATTTTTCAGCAAATTATTGACATCAGGGGGTGCTCTGTGAAAAGCAGACTAGAAACATCCGGATGATATGTGTGTATTTCTCAATACTGTTGCCCATAAAACAGTACAAGACAAACACAGAGGTTAGTGAAGCACACAAAACCCAGAAAGTCAGAATAAATTCCAAGGGTTTCCACACAGAAAGGAGTATATTTTTTTTTCTTGAGGAAAAACCACTAATACTTACATCTGGCATTCAACATTCTAATACAATTAATGAACAAGCATCTGACCTAACAATGGTCTTAGTTGGTCATTTTACACTGAAATTAATGGTAAATTAATTTGATGGTTTACAAGTACACTATTAATCATCCTCACCTACTTTGTCCTAAATAATGAAATAGATAAATAAAGATAGTAGTTTTTGAAAGGCTTTCAGTAAAATAATTCATGCATTCTGCCATCACTATCCTGTAAGCTAGTCTCAGATCTTTCTATAAGTTTTGCCTTGGATAATTTGGGGACAAATTAATTGCAAGTGCTTTTCCCCCAGTCAAGCAGAAGTTACTTACATGAAAATCATTCTCTTCTCACTGAAGGAGAGGCTCAGCTGATCTAGGGCATTTCTGTCTCCCCCAGATCTGACTTGGTAGAGTCCTCATTTTGGGGCAGATGACAAGGACTTAGCAAGCAGAAAAAATGATTGAGCAGGGCAGGGGCCCATCAACAGTTTGTGGTCTGGCTTCTTCACCTACATGCCTTGCAAATTCTGTTCCAGAAAGAAATCCACCTCAAAAAGCAAACTGATTCAGCAGCAATGCTCATCAAGCAAGTACCAGCAACACAGCAAGATCCAGAGCATCCCTCTTCCTCTGATCCATTCCAGTTTATTTTATTTGCTTGTTTCTTAAAACTTCTGCATTTCGCCACCACTTATACCAAAAGCTGGGAATTTGAAATAGTCCACAGCTATCTATGTAAGAGATAAGCATAAAGAAATTTTTCTTGAATTAAAAACCACCTTTAAAAAAAATTCTTTTTCTAAGGAACTCTTGTGTTCTAAATGGGTATATTATGTATATGAATATTGATTGATTTTGACATACTGCCTTGATACCAAGTTCCAACAACAATGTGAAAAGTTCCTAGAAACAGTGCAAGCCTAACTTGGAGGAGATGATGAATCTAGAATTCTCTTTCCTGACTGTGCGGATGGGAGAAGAATATTTGCAAAACACCTGTGAACTTGGGAGAAAGCTACACATTCACACACTTCATTGTGGACTGGAGTTTAGGTAAATTCCCAACACAGCCTTCTGGGAAGCCAGATATCCTCCCCATAGGCTATCAGACCTGGAAACAAGCAATGTGTGCTCCAGGAAAGGCTTGAAACATCTGGCAATTTTGGTGGCACACTAGCAAGCATATTTGTTTTAAATTACCTAATTTTTTTTTTTACTAGTCCTAAAGTTCTTTATATTCACTCTAATGACTCTCACCACTTCCATGTCATTTGATGTTATGAGGCTCCTCAGATTTTTTTACTGTAACATTCCTATACATAATACTTCTTACATGGAAGTTTCATATTTTACCCTATCATTTCACAGAAGCTGCCTTGGAATTTTAAGGCCCAGCCAATGGATTTGCTTTTGGTACAACATATACTGACACTTGAGTTTTGAAGTCAGTTTTGATCAACAGAATGAGTGGCGATGATATGAAATGGGAGGAGAAAGTAGCATATGTAATTTTGTTTATACTCCATTTAAATTTTGTTTAAATCTATGAATTCCACTAACATTTATTAGGTGGGAAGTGGTGAAACTGAAATACTGAAATAAAGACGAAACTGAGAGAATCATGAGAACAGAAAAAAAATTAAGTTACACTAATAGAAAAAGAAGGTGGGGGAAAGACCCTCACCTTACCATAAAGAATTTGGATGATTTGAAAAACTTGTCTGTTTTCAGAGCATGTGTCTAACTCAAATGGGTGCATGAGGTCTAAATTATCTGCATCTATATGCACTATACAGGAAAAAGACTGAATAAGTGAGTTGTAAAAAAGTGAATAGTCTGCCTTAAGGGCTATGCAAACTACTACATGATGAAGAATTTGCTACAGTCTAATCAGTGTGGATTTCACTGCTGTATAAAAATGAGCAAGATAAAAAGAAAGACAATGTTGTAGCCTGTGCTAATCATAGAAATATAAAGGCTATGAATAAATAATAAAGGGGAAAATGAGAAATGAAATAGGGAAGAAAAGACACTAATGGTGAAATGAAAAATGTGTCTCAAAATGAACAGGGGAATCTTTGTAACTGAAAATAGTATTAATGTAGCCATGTTAAGCATCAATATAAATTACAGCAGTTTAGAATTCCTGACTGACTTTTCTTGAGGTTCCAGTGCAGAAGAGCATGAGCCAAACATCCCCTCTATGCTCTGAACAGCACACAGTGCACACATGCTGCATCCTGAACATTCCCTCCTACTATGACATCCAAGGGAACGGAGAGCTTGACCATTCTAGTTCTTGAAGTAACAAGCTTATAACAGGAGTTAAGCAGTGTAACAACACCAGAAAAAGAAAAAAAAAATTGAAAGTAATTAAATGATGCATTTACCTGTGACAGAGGAGAAGTAGATTGAACAGTAATTTCCATTTTAGAAAAGCCCTTTGCTGAAAAGGCAGGTGAGCAGGCCATAGAAAGCAGAAATTTCACTTCTGGAGTCACTGGGCCATTCAAAAGTGATTCATTTTGGAGCGTGGAAGTCCACTGTGTGAGGTAATGATCTTAACTTTTCCTTTTTACACTTAGAAGGCATAGCATGAGATTGATGGCTGGCAGGAACCACCTACTTTGAAACATCCCCCCATAACCACACCCACAAACGCTGGCAATTAAACACAGGAAATCCCCCAGTAGAATTATACTTTCTTGTGGAAGGGAAGTGGAGGCTTGCTGCCCATAACTTGAGTTTTATTAATGCTTGCAGCATCACATTAAACATTGACATTCTGCAATCAAGATCAATATTGCTGGGTTGGGGTTTTTTTCCTGCCTACATCCAACAAGTTAGCATTTCTCTTCCCACTTCTGAGCCTTTTTCCTTTTTCTTTCTTTTTTTTAAGCATAATATCTGTAGACATTTCCATTCCACTCTTGCTTTCAGAAGATTGCTATCCCAAGTAGTCTGTTTTACGAAACAACTTCTGTTACAAAAATATATAACAACTTTCAGTCCTTCGTATTGGAAATCACTTTATGTTGTAATTTAATGATGTTAGAAGACATTTGTATTCAAACCATATAATTCTCCAGGTACTGCTCTCTTGATGCCTTTGTAAATAATCCATCTGTAATTTTCCCATACATTTGAGCAACAACTTTGCTCAAAGGGCTTTTGGTACTATCTCAATATCTTAGGTGTGGTTTTTTTCAGCACTATTCATGGAATTAACTTTTAGGAATCCACCTAGAAGTAAGTGCGCCAAATAAGCATGGAAGCAAATATCCATTTGTAGCAGAACTCCAGATTCTTCTATCATTATGTTTGACTGGTGTCAAAAACAACAATATAATTTCTACTATTATTTAAAATCCAATTTAGACAACGTCCTCAGGGGTTTTTTTATCATTCTATAACTTATTTGGTCTGCTCTACAGCAGTCTATAAAATAAAATTTTAAACTATTTTATTTTCATTACCACTGGGATTTTCCTCAAAAACTACTGTACTTAGTTTACATTTCCATTTCAAAACCATGAATATTTTGAACTCTATGCAAATTTCTGTTAATTTTTCCCTTCCAAGTTTATTAATGACACTTCTGCCCACTGAATTCTGTTAAGCTTACTATAAAGGGTTTCTTATTTCATGTAGACATTTCTGCCACTCAAACTACTATCTGTAGTAATATACAGATTCTTCTAAGTCCTGCTTTATGGCAGCTGCAAGATTGTCTCATTCTTTTCCTGGATTACAGCTAATTTCAAACTAAAAATGCCTTTTTGTGATATTCCATTTCCAACTTCATTAGAAAATCTTCAGTGAGAAAGGAACTGAAATATATATCAATATGGTCATAAGAACAGAAGAGAGTGTAAAAAAGATGGAAAACTGTCAAAACTGTCCATAGTTTAAAGATCTCTGTTAAAACAGACTTATCATATGTGTTTATAAAGAAAGAGGGAGGGAGCTAACTGAGCAGAAAATTATCTGTGGTGTGGGAAGCAAAATTATGAATGATAGAGAGAAATCTGGTTTCAGAAAATTAAAAAAAGATAAATTCAGTATTCATTGTAATTGAACAGAAGAATTGAAAATGTTTTTAATGTTCTCCAAGAATAATAATGCCGCTCTGTAGATTCATTTCCTATCAATAATGAAGTCTGAGTTGCCAAAGAAACAAGCATTTCTTTATACAGAGGGAATATAGCAGAGAAAGCCACTTGCTGAATAAATAGGAATTTGCCATGAATCTCCAACATAAAAAAGAAGATAGCAAACATGTTCTACATATTCATTAAATAGTATCTCTCAGACTACCCCAAGATAATACATGAGTAAATCTGCAAATTCATCCCAGAAACTGTTTATGAAAAAGTAATAGCTGCTTTGTAGAGTCTTTAGATTTCAAAAGTAGCAGGAAAAGGAGCTAAATCTCATATTTGCAAAGAAATTTTTCCAGGCTATTAATAAGACATTAGCTCCAATGAAGAACTTAAAAACATCAATGAGCATTTCATTCTGCTTCGTTCCCTTGTTAAGGACATGAATATGTAACACAGAAATTGGAGGATACTTAACATTAGCAACATGAATTGTTGCATTAGACAATCTGGCATCTTAGGAATTCAGAATAATTTACAAACATGAATTTAGCCATGTAACATCCTTCTGAAGTAACTGCTGTTAGTATTTACTATTTTGAATGGAAGATTCATGGAATGCAGATGACATTTTCAAAACCCAGCAGTCAGACAGCACAATTAGTAAGAGATACAATAGTTCTCCAACTACACAGGGACCATTAAACTTCCCTTTTTGTTAACATAATAATTATCTTGACACGTTAAATGAAATAAACCATTCAGTAAGTGAATATAGCCACAAGGAAGAGATTCAGATCAAAACTACTGAGTGAGCAAAGTATTTATGAGGATTGAAGAGAAACCTCTTCTGACCACAGACAGGGCAAGACTATTGACAAAACCAAATTTAATAAAATCGGATGTAAAATAATTATGAGAAGTTATTGAGATTATCACCTGTAAAAATGGAAAGCAGATAGAGCATCAGGAGAAGTAAGCAACTCTATTAAAACACTGAGAATAAATCCAGTACTACGAAGTTAGTCATTGCTCTTGTTTTCTCGTCCTCACACTGTTTTCCTACACACTCCAGCTTTCCCACCATCAGCCTGTGCCAATGCTCGGTAAATCAGACAGTGAAACTGTTCCAGCTTTATTTTTTAGTAAAAAGTAAGACTTCACATGATCCATACACAAAAGAATAGGGATGGGAGTTGACAAGATTGCTGTGTGGTTGGACCAGCTCTTTTACCCAGCTCACTGTTGGAGCTCAGCAGTACTCTCACCTGGACAGCACATGCAGAAGTGAGAAACAGAACCACATTGAGTACCTCACCTATCCCTCATCTCCCACCCCAAAGCCTGCTGGCTCTTGGTGATGTCTACTGAGAAAAACTAAAAACACAATCAGCTCCATTTGGGCGCTTCTGGCAGCTCAAAGAAACCTGAATTGGCCACATCCTCATCCTCGGGCAAACCCTGAAGTGCACCCATGCCACTTTGAGGTGGCTGACAGCAACAGCCCTTAAGCCTGAGAGGGGCATGTAAGCTATGCAAGTGTATGACTGGGCAGAGCTGCACTGCTCTGACTGACCTGCCTACACTAACTCTGAGGCCAATCGAGAGGAAACACTTATAACTGCCCATTTCACATCTCACCTTGCCATGAGATTTGGGTTCTTTATGTGTAGATCAAATCTCTGAACCGTCAAAAAAGAATCAATCTAAACAGTAAGGAAGTAAGAAACTCTTCTGGAATGTGTGTCACACATCAGTCACCACTGAGCATCCTAAAATTCCCCCTCAGAAAATACCTGGAGGCTAGTAAACCACAGGATGAGTTCACATGCAGGGAAAAAACTGATAGGAAACTTTTCAGGCAGAAACACTTGCTTCAGACTTTAACTGTGTAAGAGCTGTACAAGGCCCCTACATTGAAAAAGCAGAAATCTACATCCTGAAATATCTAATCATCACCTAAAAACTTGATCCTACAGATTGCTTAACTGGACTCTGGGGTCAAGATAGTTCTAGAAGTACCACAGAAATGGAACTACAAACTTATTTCCATTTATTAGCACAAATATAAGCATGATCCACTGTGTTATATGGCAGAACATATCAATCAGCAAAATCAGATCACTTTGGCTATTTCATAAAATTGATACAAATTAATACTGCTATCTACATACAATGCCCTGCAATAAATACAGCTTCTCTTAGGAACAGAACTTCTGAAATAAACAAGCTAAAGCTAAATCATAGAGGTGAATTGTGTCTGATTAATTTTTTTATTATTTTAAATAGTTAAAATAGTTACAGCAGCCACAGAGAAGTTATTGGCAATAACATCCAGAAATTATCAAATCACAAAGGCAGTGATTTAAAAAGTGGAGCTTTCAGATATGCTTTTCTTATGAACATAATAACATCCTCTATAGCCGAACAATCTAAACTATAGGCTTGGGGAGGGAAAAAGGATAAAGGACAAGAACAATAATATGGAAAACTAATTGTGCACAAAATGTATAAGAAAGTTTCTAGGATAGCTACATATACTTACCTCTAATAGTTGAATGGAGTCAGCAGCTTATTGAGGAAGAGAAAAATTAATTTCTCAAAAAATATGGCCATAGAAATATGTCACAAATCAAAGACACACAAAGCCAAACCTACTGCCCGGTTATACAGCAAGTGCCTTTAGCTCTAGATTTGCATCAGCTGTGGTCTGTAGCAATATCCCATAAGGTAAGGGTCCTTGACAATGCACAAAAAGTTATCACTTGTAAAACTTTCATCAGCCTTTGGGAGTAAATTCAGAAACCTCCTTCTAAAGGTGCTGAAGCTGATTAGCACCTTCAGAAAGAAACCCAGCAATCCACCACCTGCTCCCTCAAACAGTTAATCCTTGTACCTTGATTTAAATATTGTCATAATTTTAGACATACCACAGAATATGTGGAGCTCTAAGGGACCAACAAGGATCATCGAGTTCAACTCCTGCCCCTGCACAGGACATCTCAAAAAATTGCACCATGCATCTGAGAGGGTTTCCCAGACACTTCTTGAACTCTCTCAGGCTTGATGAATGGACCACTCCTCTGGGGAGCCTGTTCCAGTNCACAGGACATCTCAAAAAATTGCACCATGCATCTGAGAGGGTTTCCCAGACACTTCTTGAACTCTCTCAGGCTTGATGCTGGGACCACTCCTCTGGGGAGCCTGTTCCAGTGCCCAATCACCCTCTTTGTGAAGAAATCTTTTCTAATATCCAACCTAAACTTCACCTGACACAGCTTCAGGCCATGCCCTCAGGTTCTGTCACTGGTCACCACAGAGAAGATATCAGAGTCTGCCCGTCCTCTTCAGTGTAGACAAGTGCATAACCAGCTCTAATTTAATTTATTTCTCTATTTCATGCATGTGTATAATCTGTAATTTAAATCAATAAACATTTATTAAGCAGATTGTCTATTGAGTCACAGATGCTCTTGCTGCAGTTCATTACACCAGCTCCTGTTCCAGAGTGCCCAGTGAGGGCTGGAAGAATAAGGTACAGAAAAGTGATAAATGTCTAATGCCTCCAGCTCTTCAAGGAGGAAAGGAAAAAGAAGTATTACAGTGCTCAAGAGTTCAGTTACCAGTATTAGTAAGCAGCAGGACTGCACCTTCAAACTGGAGTGCTGTCGTACTTGATATTAGTTGAAAAAGAATCTAGAACAATCAATAGAACACTGCAAGACCAAAACTACTTCACAAGAAGAATCCACAAAGCCTCAGAAACCTGAGATGTTGCTCTGAAACTATAAATGCACTGCTACATTGCTAGTTAGTGACAGGACTGGCAACAGAGAAATATCATATGCAAACTTGAGATGTATCAGAATAGTTCATCATATACACACACCACATTAAAATTAACATGAAACCTAATGACTTCTCTAAGATGACTGCTTTTACAGATAAAAAGGAAATGAGTATTGTACTCACACTAAATAGGGTATTTAAATTTCCTGTAACGAATAAAAGCAGACAGGAGAGCAATAGAAACAAGCCCAGCAGACTGTAGATGAAAAATATGTAATTATGTCCAAGATGATTATTTAACTAGTAGCTGACAATCATATTGATTAAGAATATCAGGAAAACTACTAGATTTAACTGCATATGAATATGAGTTTCCATGAAAGCACCTAGGGAGAGTTCAAAATAAAATGCATTTAAATTTAAAGAAAAGAAAATTCCTTCAGGGCAGCATTTATCCTTTAGGGCCATAATACACACATTGGTTCACTGCTCTTGGACAGAAAGTGCATGTTCTAGGTGTTCCAGGCCATATATTCTTTCAGGAAAAGAGAAACAAGCTTTGTCAATAATGATGCAGTTATTGTCTAAGAAATAAGAGTTTTCCAGAGTTCCTCATACTTTTGTTCAGCTGGTATTCTAGGTAAATATCTTACAGTTGTTAGAAAGTTTTCACCTGCAAATTATTTGGGTAATTGTGTGAATCCCCAAAATCTGGCCACTCAAACAGCACAGAAGAGAAAGCAGTGCCCACCATGGAGGCCAACACTTAATATTCCTGCACAGTGCTGGTTCTCTTCCTCTGAACACAGTGACTCACATTAAGCTTTGCATCAATAGGTGAGGCACAGACTTCCCAAACTGAGGTCCTGCAGGGAGATTTTCACAAGGAGAAATTTCAGAAGTTAGCTGTTGTTGAAAAGGTGCAATAGTGCTGGCACTAGCAAGCCTGATGGAAGTACCTGAACCTTTACCCTTGCAGAGTAAGAGGGTGGAGCCCTAGAAAGGAACCTGCCCCTTCACAAGATCATCCAGCAGAGCACTCCAGACATTTCACTCCTGAGAGGTGAAGTTTGGCAGATAGGGAACAGGGGAGGTGACATGAAGCAGGTTTAGCTACACAGTCACCCATTGAGTTCAGATTAAATTCATAGATCACTCCAAATTCCCAGGCTAAGCATTTTTCTTTCCCTTACATATAAAACATTGCTATTTTTTTTCCATTTTTCCTTTCCTCTCTAAATGTGCTTAGGTTTATATTTTTTATTTTGACTGTAGGGTTCTTCTAAGCAGAGAAGCAGTACCTTTTAAAAGCATTCTCAGAACCCACTGTCAGGAGACATTTGAATTGGTGGTAAATTACAATTTAAAAAAAAACAAACAACCCAAACACAAATATAAATAACATATTTCCACTGAGAAAATACTGAGGTCATTTTATACTTGAATCTAAAATGCTACATTTCAATAACAATGTTTGTGACAAGCACAAATCTTCTCAAATTTAGATAGCATGACATAATTATAAATAAAGGTATTAGCTGGTCCTTGAGGATACTCCATTAGTCCCTTCTTTTTGCATATTTAAATTGTATTCAACCATCCAGCTAAGTTATTGCACCCAAGTGGATCATAAAGTATAGTTTGTGCAGTGTCATTAGCACATAATGAACACAAGAAATCATTCTTTGCATGGATACTAAACAAACAGAGGAATAAGATACTCTCCTGCCACCACACAAATGTTTCTTAACTGTTCAACAGCTGCAGCACTCCAGTGGAAGATGCTGTGAATTTAAAATTGAACATTTTTCTAGCCCCTGGCCCCAGAAATGCCTTCAGGTAATCTGGACAGGCAAGAGGGACACGCAAAGGCTGACGATTTATTTGCCCACAAAGAGAGACTACAGTGCACACTAACCTGTGTGAAACACAGTGCGCAACACGCTTTGTGAGAATTCCCGGCTGCAAACAACCCTAATTTAATCTAAGCAAGATTACTTACTCTTTTACTGGCAAACATGCAAGCAGCATATCTACACCCTTCAGCAGCACACAGCAGCTATCTCCAACAAAGATGGTACATGCACATGACATAACCAAGAGCTATGAACCAGCTCAGTCTAAAATGAGCACAGCTGCATCCATGTCATTGCTTTCATTTCTGAAGTTCTCTGCTATGCATGTTGAACACGTGCTCTAAAACTACCTGTGAAAGGGGCTAGGATAAAGAGAGAACTTGAAATAAATTACAGTATTTTTAGTTTGAATAACCCACTTAAAACTAGCAGCAGTAGTACCTATCCCACTTGTTCTTCATTTAATTTATAGAAAAAATACTGAGTATAAATAAAAATTTTTCACCTGCCCTCCCCCTCATTTCCTTCAGATTGAAAGTATCAAAAATTGTATGCTATTTCCATCAAGAATTCAAACTACCCTCAGCACCATATGGTATTTTCCATTTAAGACCGAGTACACTGAAGTGAAAGAGAGAAAAGCACACAGCAATGCAGACTAACACAGAGAGGGAGGTAGTGGAGAATAAGACGGGGGGAAAGGAGTGTCAAACAGGCTGTATTATTTTTGAAGAATTTCAGCATGAGAGCCAGCAACTAACAATGACATGACTGCTTGCCCACTCTCCCCTGCCTCCCAGTGGGATGGGGAGGAGAATCAGGAAGAAAAAGGTAAAACTTATGGGTTGACATAAGAACAGCTTAATAATTGAAACAAAGTAAAATATAATAACAGTAATAAAAATAACAATAATTTTAATAAAAAAGAATAAGAGAAAGACAAGAGCTAAGATGAACAAGTGATGCCTGATACAATTGCTCCCCACCTGCTCGCTGCCAGATGAGCAGCTCAGCCCCAGGTCAGGCCCATTTCAGGTGACTTCCCCAGTTTACACTGGGCATGTCATTTTATAATATGGGATATCCCTTTCGACTTTTGGGTCAGCTATCCCAGTTATGTTCCCTTCTTAGATTCTTGTTCACCTCCTTACTGGCAGAGCATGAGACCCTGAAAAGTCCTTGACTTGGAGCAAGCACTACTAAGCACCAAGCAAAGCATCAGTGTGTTATTGACATTATACTGAATCCAAAATAAAGTGCTATACCAGCTACTGAAAAGAAAATGAGCTCTATCCCAGCTGAAAGGAAGACAGACATTGCTGGGGCTTTGCCAGTTAGTACATGGGGAGAACCACATCCATAATTGAGTATTTAGATTGGTGTAGCTGACCAAGAAAAGTTATTAATAAAATATGCTACAAAGTCAGTTGTTTCATTCACAGAAGTCAAGTTTTTCTATCTAAATATTGGGGCTTGGGTTTCTTTCCTTGCGCTCTATTTTACTTGTGGAATTTCCCCCATTGGGTTGCTAGGAAGCAGTGCTGGTTGGGTACTTGAGACAACAGGGAGGTGGCCAAGCCTCAGGGGAGGAGGGGGTTTGGTGGCACCCCTCTTGTTTTTTGAGTTTCTCTGGGAGGGGCAGAGGTGCAGGAGTTGGACAGGTAGGGGACGGGGCTGGGGCAGCTGCTCGCTGTCTCACTCTCGACATCAGAGGACAGTCAAGATGTTGCTTACTGCAGGGACAGTCCATTGTCACTACGGGAGCCCAGCCCTGTACTGTTTCTTCTGTTCTGGAGCGTGCCTTTACCCTGTAAGAGCAGCCACTGCCTCCTGGGGCAGTGTGACCGTCTGCCCCAGGAGTTTGTGAGGTAAAGCCCCTCTGCCACCCCTTCCCACCTCGGCCAAGCCGCCATTACCTCGCGCTCCCCGAGCCGCTCCGCAGCGCCCCCTGCAGGCGCGGGGGAACACTGCACCCACCCTGCCGGCCCGGAGCCAGCAGCGCCCCCGCTGGCTGTGCCCGGAACTGCACCAATGGGAGAGCACCCGCAGCCGAGAACGGCGGCGCTGGGTCCCTGGGCCTGTTTGGTGTTAATGCTGTGGTTTGTTGTGGTTTGTTTGCCTTGTTACACAGACTACTAAAGAACTGTTATTCCTATTCTCATTTCTTTTGCCTGAGAGCCTCTTAATTTTGAAATTATAATAATTCGGAAAGGAGGGGTTTACATTTTTCATTCCAAAGGAGGCTTCTACCTTCCTTAGTAGACACCTGTCTTTCAAGCCAAGACACTAAATAAACCTCCTTTAATGGAGCAGTGTACTGGAGCTGAACATTTCAAGACCAAATCAAATCTGAGCTCCCATAAAGTGCTTAGTATCATCAATGCAACCTCAGAACCAGCAGTAAGAGTTTTCTGTACCACAAGCTAGTGGAAAAAGTGTTGAGGTTATAAACACAAGATGTCTCTATTTAATTCATCCCATATTCTGGAAAAGTGATTCTATAAATAAAGTGACATCAAGGAAACACATCCAATTTCTCCATATAATTGAAACAAGCTTGAATGTTGTGCTACTCAGGTCAACAAATGATAATAGTGATATTGCCTACAACACTTCCTATTTCGTGTTACAACCTCTGAGGAGCAAATCCCATTATGGTGAATGCTGACAACACTTGAGATTGCAACTAAAGAGGTCTGAGCCCAGGGAGAAACGATTGCAAGTTTGTTCTATTTGGCTTTAGCATGATTCACTATTAAAGTAAAATATTATATGCCTAGAGAAGTTTTGGATGCCCCAGCCTGGAAGTGTTCAAGGCCAGGTTAGACCCAGCTCTGAGCAACCTGTCTAATGAAAGGTGTCCCTGCCCACAGCAGGGGCTTGGAACTAGATGATCTGTAAAGTCCCTTCCAAATCACACTGTTCTATGGTTCTGTAATTCTATCTGTACCTAGAAATTCAGTAATACATCTGTAAAATGAAAAACACAGATACAGCTAAGAGATCTTGAAAAGAGAAAGCATAATTCAGAGGATGACACTGCATCACATCTCATAAAACAACATTAATATTCAATACCAAATATCTAATCTATTCTTTTACTACTTTTCTGAAAAAAAGATAGATCTAGTAAGCACAGGCATACAGTACTGTAAGATAACTACACTACAGGCAAATCTGAACTGAGCAGAATTTAATGCTGAACACCAGAGGTTTTAATAATGAAAAACAGTCTTCCTTAGTACAGGGCTTCCTTTCTCAAGGTGAAGTATATCACATGGTGATAGGATTCAAGTTTTTCCGGTGACCTTGGTTACCACAAGGCTGTGCAGACCTGTTACTTGAAGGAAATAGTAACAAGTACTGTTTCATTGATCCTATATTTAAAAAAAAAAGATATAAATCATTCAAAAACTAAATTCTTGGAAGAGTTTATATGCTGAAAATGCATATGTTTGATTAGTTATCCAACCATATCTGACAGAATGCACTTCTTCTCTAATGATTGCTGTGTTCTCTGTTCTGAGAACTGAGAGAGTCTGAACTCTTTTCAGAGGAAAACTGGTATTTGAGTTTACAGTTTTCATGTCAGGTTTCATTCAACCGCAAATTACCCTAGCTGAATTACATAAACCACTGAAAGAGATTTCAAAGCAAACTTCAGTCCTTAACTCTGGCAATGCTGCTTGAGTGTGTAATTACTGCTACACCAGCACTTCATTTACAATCCCCTAATGCCCTGTGTCTATTGCTATCAACAAATTGTGGATTAGCAGCCCAGTCAGTTGCTGTCAAATATACATTCTGCCTATGTTCAGACTAACAGCTTCCAAACCACCAAATGGAACTATGTCATGACAGTACAACACTAACAGGAATAAGGGGAAAATGAACACAAATGGGAAAATCCTAAAGTCAAACGGATGCACAGATGATCCTTTTGAGGTAATTGAACAGAGACCAGAGACTCTGGAAGGTGAGTAATGCTTTACCAGCCTTTTTATAGCAAATAGATATGGGGCACAATGTTGTGGAGCTACAGCTTCATAAAACAGGAAAATCAACTCTAAAATTGTGATTAATTGATGGATTTCAGAGACAAAATCATAGGAACAAATATACCTGGATATCAGGACTAGGGATTTATGAGAACAATATAATTTCTATCTGTTCTATTTTATATCATGTTTCTGGTCCATATGAGAAATTAGACTCTACTGTGCCTTTGGAGAGCACACTTGGAGTGCTGCATCCAGGCCTGGATTTCTCAGCCAAGAAAGACATGGACCTGTTAAAATGAGTCCAGTGGAAGGCCATGAAGATGGTCAGAGAGCTGGAACACCTCTCCTACAAAGAAGACAGAGAGCTGTGGTTGTTCAGCCTGAAGAAAAGAATCCAGAGAGACCTTAGAGCAGCCTTACAGCACCTAAAAGGGGCTTCCAAAAGGAAGGGAGAGCAACTTTCGACTCAAGCAGATAGTGATAGGACAAGGGCCACTGGTTTTACAGTAAAAGAGGTGAGATTTGGATTAGATGTTGGGAAGAAATTCTTTACTCAGAGAGTACTGAGGCACAGGAATATGTTGCCCAGAGAAGTTGTGGATGCCTCATCCCTGGAAGTATTTCAGGCTGGATGGTGTCTCCTACCTGTGGCAGAGGACTTTGAACTGGGTGGCCTTTAAAGTCCCTCTCGACCCAAACCGTTCTGTGACTCTAAGTACTTAAACTACTAAAATCCAGAAACTGGATGAATGTGCCTGGGGAAGTACTGCTGTCAGTGCTCTGTTTCCCTAAGCATCTGCTACATAGACAGGATGCCTGACTAGATGAACATGTGACCTGACCCAAAACCACCCTTCCTACACGATTATTAGTAGGTACAGGTGATGCCAGTGACACCGATTACAAATTTCCACCAAAGACGGACTGAGAACTGAGCAACACGCACAGCACATAGGGACAAAACCTCAGTGTATCTGAACTGCTGTAATTTTCTTGCTGTCAAAATTGCCATGCTGATTTATATCTTGCCTTGAAGATCTGTTTGACCAACTCTGTTTTACCCTGCTATTATGACAGCATTTCATAAATAATCAACAGGGTGGAGTTCCAAGCTGTTAAAATAAATTGAAGTGCAACCTTTAACATAAGGAGAAAAATATTTGCAATGCATAATGAAATTATGCAATAAATAAATAAATATTTAGTAAATATTTAATTTAAAAATACTTTACTAGTATCCTTCCCTAATTCCAGACATGTCCTCAGAGGCCATTTAAGTTTTTTTACAATATCATTTTTTCCACAATTACTTCATGTTTCTGAATTAATGCTACCAATTCTGGTAATGACACTTTCTCTGAAATCATATTTCTCAAAAGCAAAAATTATCCGAAAATAAGGAACTTCTGCAAAACATTCTCTATAAAAACTCTGATAACTCAATCTTCATTAGAGCACTTAGATTTCTATCAACTAAGCAAGGAGCACACTTGGACAAACAATGATTATAGATTTTTTTGAGAAGTCCTTTATAAAGTGATTTTCAGGACATACAATGGCATATATGCTACAGGAAATAGGTTTTGGTTTTGTGTTTGTAGAGAAGAAAGCACTATAGGATCCTAGAAAACAGAAAAGCTTCTAGGACAGGGCAGAATATCTATGGAGGGCACCAGAAGCCATTTATATTTAAATATAATTTTTCTTGGCCTGAAACTGTTTCTCTGTTGATTTCTTGTTTGCACCTGGAGAAGTAACTGCTCAAAATAGGTGGAAAATGCCAGTTTGCTCCTTGAGAAGAATGATTTGTCAGGATCTAGTACCAGAAATTGGCATATGAGGGCTGAACAAATGAGGCTGTTTCTTGACAAAAGCAATTATGTACAATGCTAGAGAGATAAGATCAGGGATGTTCTAAATACCGGTGTGATGTTGTGAGCTGATAGTCTACACACAGGTCAGCTTCTTCAGGTTTACAGGTGTTTAATTTAAGATTTAATAAATATGGCTTAAAAGGAACAAAAGCTCCTTATCTAAGACCCTCAGAAAAAATAACTGCCCAAACAATTCTCATGGAGAATTCTGTAAGGTGACAAACGTGTTGCCACTTTCCAAGCCACAGGGGCACAAAAGATGAAAACATGGTTAGTTTCTAAGGGATACAGCAATTTTTGAAATGTACTCTGTCCCAGCTTGATAGCTATTTAAAGAACTTCACAAGTACTGTCACATTCCCATAGCAAGGAGAGGATATGACAAGAGAGGACTCTCTCATCTCTACCTGCATTCTATGAAAAAAAATTATTCAGAACATCAAATTTGACCTTATGGGGCTGAGAAAGAACTGTGACCTCCTTGGAAATGCTGACATCGTTTTCCCCCTCCTGTCCTGGCTGTAGTGACTCTTGGGAAATCCTTAGCCCAGCAAAGGACAAAATGGCATCACAAGTGAAATAGCTCTGCCCTGCTGGGGAGACTGCATGCAGATCCTCCTGGAATACTTTTGTACCCTGGGCCCTAAACTTCATTTTGAAATTACAGTTATCAGCATACATGAAACTGAAACATGCAGCTCCCTACTGGAGCTTGACTGATATATAACTCCGTAGCAACTAGATGGTTTGTATTTCCACATAATTCCAGTTTTATCTTGTAAGGTGACTCCAGAAGGAGAGGTAAAAAAATAGGGAGGAAAAGAAATGCAGGAAGTAATGGAAAATAAAGAGAGAGAACTGTCCTCATAATGGTAGAGTACTTAGAGCAGTATTTCACCTGAAGCAAAGTAACTAGCTGGTTGTCAGTGAACAATTTGTTTTCATTGATCTCTTGGTTAAATATTGAAGACATTTGCCTACAGGGTACAATGAATGAAAATAAATTCCTTAATCACCCTACTTTTTGTGCCTGTGCTTGTAAATCAACATGTGTTTCAAGTGGAAAACTGTTTAGGTTTTAAAGAATGCTCTACCACTGCCAGCTGTGCTTTCCAATTGCCCATGCCAGGAACCTCTCACAATGATAACCCTTCTTTTGTGGTCTGATCTTTATATTTTTATAAAACAATCTTAAAATAATAAAAAAAATTAAAAATATAAAATTCATATATCAAAGTTGAACACATGCCTCTTTTTAACCTGGCAATACTGTCAGAGCCATCTCAAACTCTACTGAAATTTTCTAGCTAATTTCTGTAAAATACTAAGACTATGAGTTGAAAAATATTCTATGTAGTTATGTGATCATATAATGTGCACGTTAGAGTACACAGTGCATCAAACAGCTTGTTAGTCTTTAGTGTTCCATCTTGCTAGCCTTTTTCTAAGGAAAAAATAATTCTTCAAAAGATACAATTAAATACAGGTTAATCTTGTTATATTTTTCACCATGACTGACTCATAAAACTTAACTTCTTTTTCCCCTCACTGAATTGTCTGAGTCAGTGAAGCACATACAAGCCAAAGGCTTACAGTAGAAGCCATTTTAGCCCAATATAATATTCAACAGTGCTCAGAAGTGAATGCTTAAGCAGTAGCAGAGCCATGTAAGTATATTTGTAAAGCAACCTCACAGCTTCTGATAACTTTAGCTCACATACGTACTGAGACAGATACAGATGATTTTCATTTAGAGCTTAACTAAACTCAAGGTTAACTGGCATCAGTTTAACTCCACGGGGCTCGTCAGCTCTCCCTATCTTTGGCAAGAGCTCTTCTGTTTCTCTATCAACTACCCTCCTCCTCAACCATCCCTCTTATTTGGAATCCCCCTTCTGCTGTCTTCATGTCATGTCCCTTACTCACAAGAATCTCCATTTCTATGGAATGTCCCTTATTATTTCCCAAGTAGTCTAGATAAATATGTTACTGACTATTTTTAAATTTTCATCATATTTAAAGGATTATTATGTTCATGGCAACATTTTAGTACCTTTTTAAGGGCAACTTCTGCTCTAAAGAAAGTTCACTTTTGTTGTGAAAAGATGTCATGTTCCCTGCTCTGCCAGTAGCACCAGTTTTCAATGTTTGCCACTTATACACTTAAAGGGGATCTTTCCAAGAGCCAACACTGCAAACAATCTAGAATTTAAAAACCTAAGTGGATTCCTGCCTACTCAGCCATCACACTACTTCGTTTTGCTGCCCAATCTATACTTTCAATCAAATCTAGGCAATCCATGTCTACCTTAAAGAAGGCAAAATAAATAAAACTTTTTAAGTTTTACTGACAGCAATGTAAAAACTGCACAGAATAGTTCTTAACTCTAGTTGAGGAGGGTTATGTCACAGACATTCAATTGATTTGTGCCTGATTTCCATAGAAGTCTTTGTGACCAAAAGCAAGTTTCTCCCAGAGAAAATTGAAAGAAAAGTCCTAATTCAGATCTATGTGCTCCATGAGCAGTTATTAAAAGGACATTTACCCAGAAAATATATCTTGCAAACCAAAGCTTTATTTCTTTTTAGAAACTAAAGTCTTCTTCTTGGCTTCCACATTTCCCTCAGGATCTGATGTTCATAACTAGGGGATTAAAATCATCACTGCACTTATAAAGGGTTACATCTGCCAAGACAACATGTCCTATACTGTTTTACATTGTCCAGTAAATAATATGGATGCTTTCAGGCAAACAATTCTTCAGAGAGCACTCTCTAAATCAATAAGGCTCAGGATCCTTATTTCTTCTATTGAAAGTAAAAGTTTATATTAGTCTGACAACATGCCCATAAAAAAGCCTCAGCAGTTTATTACTTCGTGTAAGATCACACCAGATAAATTAAGGTATGTGCATGCCGATAGAACAAAACCCTAATTTATACTTTAAATTAAAATGAAAATAAACTATTTGCCAAAATTCTCTAATATGCATGATTTTTTATAGCAAAAATAAGTACATTTTAACTCCCTCTCTCTTTAGTACATCTTCTTTCTTCCTATTCACTTCATCATTGTCAGGCCACAGTTAAGAGACTTCGGAGCTCCATTAGGGAAAATGGGGAACTCTGGTTAAATTATGCAAAAAATTTGTATACAAAAAGTTAAGTAGGAGCCCTTCCAATACAATAAAAAACCCTCAAAGTATCCAAACTCCATAATTTACTGGTCTTTTAAATTCAGAAAAACAAATTGTTTCATCAAAGGACACCTGAAGTACAAAATCTTGTCTTAGTTTACTGTCTATCCGTGAACGGCAGGTAAATAGAAGAGATGTGTGCTTGGGGAGCAGAGGGTTTATGTATGACAGGCACTAGAGAAAGTATTTAATAATGCAGGCAATATCATCTTGCTAGAGAAAGGGCTGTGGAATGATACCTTTTCAGACAAAATTAATGACTTCGTTCAAGCATACTCAGTCTGAAAATTAATCAGTGAAGTCCTGTGAAAGACTGTCAAAGGAAATGGTGGATATGAAACGCTTCAGGGATTTACCACACACTTAATTTCTAGAAAACAGCAGGTTGGTATACTGGTCACATGCCTTAGGATGAAAATCAGAGGTTCGTATGGTTCTGAATGCATTTTAATACTATCATCAACAAAAAGTAGAGTATATGCAATAACTGAGCTGGTTTCCCATTTGCTACAAAGGCATAATATCTAATGTAGGGTGATGTAACTGTAATTTTAATTTAACAGGACTGTTTTAGTATGACTTTATGCGACAGCTATTCACATATGGCCCATATGAGGAATTATTTTTCATTACCTCATTATCATATGGAAAACTATATTAACATATGGAAAGCTATAGTAAGACCAGAGTTATAAACAATGGTAAAATAGCTAATCATGCAAGCACTTGGGAACTGTGCTAGAGTTCAATGACATGGATTCAGTGAGAGCAAGATTTCAATACTTGAAAGTACCAATTCCCATTTAACTTGTACATCTGTTTTACATGCATGGCCTGAATTAATTGAAAATAGCCTTCCTAAATAAAAAAAAAATAAAATACCACTGGACTTCACTGGAGTCTGGATCATACTCTTCATTCTTTGCCTACATTTAAATCTACAACATTTTCTTCATAGTCCGATGGAGTAATGGAAATTAGCACAATTGAAAACTTAAGTTGCTGTTCAGTGTGTCTGAGTATGGAGATACCAAGGAGCTCGTGCAAGTTCAGAAGACTCTCAACAAACATGAAAGCCCCAAAGAGTTTGTCCAAGTAAGCACATCCATCTCCAGTGGATTTTTTAGAAATAGAAGAAATTTCAAGACACAGAGTAAAAAGTAAATGCATTTCCTAAACAAAAAATTTAGGAAAGCTTGCATCAAAGTTTGATGTTAAGATTTGTATCAATACAATTTTAACCTGGCCAAATCTATTTTGCCACATCCAACATGTTCATCCACATCTGGATGTTTCATTTACCATAAGTATTCTGAGTGAATTTCTTTCCATTTGGAAAAGCTTAATTATTGCCTTTGGGCTGTATTAAGAGGAATGAGCTTTACACCAAATTTACATCTTTTTATGACTTTGCAGAGACTTTTACTGGAATAAGGCCCTAAAAAGCAAACAGATGTTGCTTTACAAAATCAGTTTGCTTACATAGCACACTTTCACCTGACAGTCAAAAAATACAACCCCTTACAGCAACATTCTACATAAAAATCATAGAATCCATCATGATTCTGACAATATGAGTATTTCACACACTAAATATATGAATAGAAGCTATCCCAGATAAGATTTAGGTTTCACAAGATTGCTCCATCACTTCCAAAAGACTTATGGTCCTAGAGTGAAGTTGAACTTTTAAATCATGACTATTTTCCCCAATTCAGTTAGGCTATTTATTTCTTTGTTAGCAGAAAGCTTTTCTGCAGCCAGTATGCCAATATTTTTTCATCAGACAGTCAAAACAGCATAATTTTTTCTGCTCCTTTTTAACATCAAAACAATCAGTGGACGCACATTTACAAAAGGACTTTATCACACCCAGCAATGTATTGCTATCAGATACACCTAGAAGAAATGAATATACCTTTGGGTAGGGAAGCAGAATAGAAAAATACTACAATATTAAGTTAAAAGTAGTTTCAGTTCAGAAAAAGAAGTGTTAGATTTCTAAGCAAATGGAACTGAGTACTATTTCTAATAATATTAATGTATGGTAACCATTTTGTGGCTCAATCCCACACTAAACAGGTAACCAAGATGTCAACAGCAGTGTTGTGCCTAAAACCACAACTAAGCAAAAGTAGAACCCATAATAGGGAGGGACCACTCACAACAGCATCCTATATTTTACTTAACTGGAAAGCAACAATTCTGATGAAAAGGACTAAGAGTTCTTGAGAAGACAATTGCTGGCAAAAGCATGCAGGCATCCATACTAGCTGTATACTTCAAATTCATTGATTAAGTCATAGAAATGTATGTCTAGTCAAAACCATGGCTTGACTTCTGGTGCAGAACTTGTACCTTGACTCCAGATATTAAAGACTGTGTTACCTAATTCTCCTCTGCATTCTATATTTACTCCTGAAAGTGTGTATTTCTCAACACTTAACACCAACATTTTAGGAACACTGAATATGACATTTATATGGTCATAAGGCCATTCAGCAAAAATAAACATTAATCAGGAAAAAAATGCATCTAATTTTAATAATTTCTGTAGCAGGCTGGTGCATAATGAGGGTGAAAGGGAGAAACACTGACTCCAGAGTAGCCTCAATTTTGCTATTTTGCTATTGCCTTTGCTATAACATGCCCTTCTCCAGTCTCTTTTCTCAAGCAATTATCTTTCACCCATCCTTACCTTTTGGAAGTGGATTGACTTCAGAGAACAAGGCCACGTCACAAAATCAAACAGTAGGAAAAATGGGGATGGACGTACCTGGACAAAGCAGGATGAGGGCAGTTTGATAAGGAGAGATTCAGTTCTCATGTACTATAACCTTTAAAGGAATTTTTACAGGGGTTTTACTGAAATCTATTCACGAGAAAGAAGCACACATCACTTTCCATGCTTGAGAAGAGACTGAGTGAACAGAGATGCTGAAAGTACAAGAGTCACAAGGTAAAACTCCTTTGTATTTCTCAGGAAAGTCAGAAGAAATGATCAGCAACTGAGATGGAGGCAGGGAAGAATCTAGGTAGTGAGATGGAGTGATGATAAAATAAAATAATATGTGGTCTTTGCTATAAATTTAAATAATTTAAAAATAATTTACTCCTTCACGGTCAGTTACCATTAAAAACAGATTTTTTTTTCTGTTACCTGTACTTCCTACAAGAAGGCATCCAGAGAGTTTAGTTCTCCTCAAGCCCTGGATAAAGTTAATCAGAAAATAACAAATAATAATGAAGTGTGTTTGGCCCCAAAATGGTCAGATCGATGACTGCTATAGGAATAAGTGGCTGTTGGCACTGATTTTAGAATTTTTTAATGTGTCACTCAGAAGAAGTTCTTTAAAGAATGATTGTTCTGTCTACTGTGGTCATATTTAAATGCCAGATTCTGTCCGTCAAATGTGACTGGATTTATCAATGAGACAGAATGATATGGAGGAAATTGAAAGGCTGCAAAATAAATTATTTGGGAAGTTAATTATGAATAATATAATCTCTATATGCAAGTATTAAATGTACTTATTTAATTAAATCACTGCAGATTTTAAAAGTTCTTTCTGTTGTCTTTGGCATGTCATCGCATCAGGCTGTTTCTTGGGGATATAATTATTCAGTTAAATGATGAAATGAATGCTGTTATACATATTAGCTATTCTCAGCTTTAAGCATATAAAAGTGTTCTGTCAATATACTAACCAGGGAGCAATCTAATTGTGGAAGGGGCTATTCAGGAAGAAGAAAAGAGTCATTACCTAAAAAAGCAGTATCCAACAGTTCTTGCATCCCATTCATATTTTGAAGGTCATTTGTCAGTTGCACACATAATACTATTGAGTCACTCAGACCCATTTAGAAGTTTCTGTTTTACTGGCTTAGAAGTCTAAAAATGATGGCTGAAACTCAGTCACCGTTCAGAGAGCAAGAATGCAGAGTAATTTTTACTTATTAATTTTAGAAATGAACAGGGATGAAAATCCACTGCTGTCACTTGAGAGAAGTAATAAGAAGTAATGATTTTAGCACTATCTATCAGCATCACTTCTACCACTCTAACTCAGCTCACATTTTGCAATAGATTAGATGAAATAAAACATAAATTCTTAAGCAATTTATACATTTCCGTGCCTCTTCCTCCCGAAGGACAAAGAACATCAACCCAACGAGCTCTATTATCCACAGACTATTCACTCCTACCAGGTGAGCTGCTACAGCAGCACTGCACAGCTGCAAAGGCAGGACCTCATGTAGCTCTGCAAGCTCCCTGCTTTGCTCCTTGGGGCCAATCCTCCACTTCTGTGACATACCAGACAACCACTGTCAGGAGAGACTTATTTATGACTTAGGTATTCACAGCATGAGCCTAAATCTCAATGTAGTTTTAACCTTCAGCATCTTATTTGGAGAGCCCAAAACTGACACGTAATAAATGTGTTGCTCTTTGATGGCCTGTCATTGCTAACGCAGCAGGTTCACTATTTTAGCTCCTTGGTCTCCTGGGTTCACTCAAGCATGGATTTGCAGATTATTTCAGCCAAGGCAGCCCCTCTCTAGTAGTTATAAGTTTTTGACAGTATGCCTAGACAATTTTACTCAAGACAAAACACAGTAAACTCTTGTTATTTATTACTCTTTCAAAGCAATTCTGCACTGACATAAAGGTGTTTAAAACTTAATAACTTGCATTCTCCTTGTAATAGTGTAAACACTTCCTCTATTTTTTCACAGTTTGGCAATGCCTAAATTAACTATATTTCTTGATATCTTTAACTTCTTTCTTGTCACTACCAGTAGATTGCACTGGAAACAAAAAGAGAAGGATACATATCAAAACAATGTAAATTATTAATAATAGGTATCTCTGCATACTCAAAATTGTGCTGCTATATTTGCTATCATAGAGTGGTTTCCAAAATAAACTTCTTTTCAGTGTCTTTAACAGGTTTCCAAAATATCATTAAGCAGAGTTTCCCTAATGGTTCTAGAAACTGAGGATTTCTTTCCCTACATGTCAGGAAACCTCTTTGGCTGTCTTTAAGAGACTTGACTGATAAAATGTTTTCTTTTTTAATGAATATTTAAACCTGTATACTTCAAATACTTGTAAATACATGAAGTTTGAATGTACATTCAAAACAGGACTTTTCATAAGGTTTATTAAACTGGAAGAGTGCTTTTTGCTACTTTTTAAAACAAACACAACAAAAAAAATCCTTGCATTTTCATATCAGAGATATCACTCCCAAGAATATTCCTTAGTTAGGATAAAAAAATCTCTGCTTTCTCAGGTAAATCTGCATTTGTACTGTCTTAAAAATTCTCCTAAGAAATTATGTCCTGAGTACATCCAAATCCAGAGAAGACCAAGAACTGTAAACAACAGAGCAAAATTCTGTTTTGCTAATCTATGTCCTTGCTAATATCAGCAAGCATCTACACAAATAAAGTAAGATTTCATAACATCGAGAGTACAGTGCCATATATATAAGACCATGTCTTAATTAGTATAAAAATGTAAATGCAGCAGCAGAAGCAGGCCCAGAAGAGCCAGCAGAGTGACAGCAGGGCTCACAGCATCCCCAGCTGCAGAGTGAATTCCTCACTGCCTTCCTTGCTCCAGGGACATCAGACAGTAACGCTCTGAGCCATTGCTCAAAGACACAATAGACCAGCACTCTGGGGTGTTCACATCTCATTAAGAGATTGTCCTTAATGACAGCAGGAACACCATCATGATGAAAAGGAAATTTAGTGTCTTGTAAGTTAGCCTGTAAGTAAAGATTACTAATTAGCATTGATGTACAGACTCATCAGCAAGCATCTAATATGATAGGAGCATGCAAGTTTTTCTTTTCTGGAAACAATGAAGAGAACAATAAATTATGAAAGAGTCACTGCTGATAAAAGACATATCAGTGTAGGTTACATTATGAGTTCCCTTTGCCTGTTAGAACTTTAGAATCTCTGTTTTCATTTACCTTTGCATTAAAGCACCTACATTCTCATGCAAACACAGCCAAAAGAGTATGCAAAGGAGCCTCACAATTCAGACAGCTCTTTTACTATGTCTAACTCCCAGCTACACTGACTGCACTTTTTGATTTATTTATTCAGTATTTACTACCTTACTTCATTCCATCAAACAACAGTTGCAATATTTTTCTGTGTCTGGTGCTTTCTGATACATATTCCATGTTTCCACATCTGAGAGAGATGAAGGTAATGGATGAGGTGGAGATAGAAAAGCCTTAACGCAAAACTAAAAAATTGAATTTTTAGAAAATCAAAATGCAAGAGGGATGCATAGCTCTGGCACTAGAGCAGGTATTTTCGTATCTCTTGTCCACAGGACAGAGTTACCTAGTAATCCAGTCTTCCAGTAAAATTGCCAGTAGATCAGTACGGTGAAACTTCACTTTTCTCCTTGCATATTCCCCCTGGCCTCTGTCTTCTTGTAATCCTTTCCAGTGTGCATCTGTCCTCTCCATCCTGTTCCCATCTCTAAAGGCTGCCTCCTTTCCAAATGTGAGAAGTGCCTCTCCATAAATTGCTTTCAGTACCAACTATTTTTCCACTCGTGTTTCCCCCAAGGATTTTTTCATGCCTATGATTTGCTTACCCCAAAAATTGCCACCAAGAAGCACAAAACTACAGAAGGTCATCAGAAAGGTCATTGGTGCTCTTCGCACACACAGGACCTAAGAAGGGAGGACACTGAGCCCTGAAAACAACAACAAGCAACAGCTTGCTAAATAAAACAGTGTCATATCTTTAGGGTTTACATTATCACTAGCATTCCTCTCTGAATATGAGCTGGGAAACTCATTTCACTGTTTCTCTTTTACGTGTCAAAGAGCAAAGATACTTTCTGACTACATAGGATGTGTCATGTAATGTTTATTTGGTATTACTAATTACTCTGTGCTTCCCAGAAGGAAGGATTCAGGAAAAGATATTGCTGCTATGAAAAATGATGATTTTTATCAGGTATGGTGATTTTCATCCTCTCTGGAAAATAAATGAGTCCACCAAGACACAGCCAGTTTAAAATTGGCCTTCCTTACAATTAAAAGGCATCTTCTCCCATTTATAGTTCCCAGAGCTGTCCATTCTTCTTCTAATTAACTTCTCTCTCAGTAGCATTGTGCACCACATACTACAAGCAGGAATTTGCATCATAATAATCCTTCTTGAAAAAAAAAGAATTTTCCCCTCTACAAGTTACACAAAGGTGTAATAAAAGGTGTCTATGAGGAATAGATGGAATGGGAAGAAACGCTTTCTCAATTTAGAATTTAATTGTAGAAGGCCAATTATAAAACTTTAATTTCCACTATCCTCTGTCTTGAATATTTATCTTATCTAGCAGCTATTTTATTCATAATGGCAATCTTTGATGGCTTTTTATTTGTTAGGCTATTTTGAGTTATGGAAAATACACACTACACTGGATTAAATTTGTATGGAAAATAGGCCATGCTGTTTCATGTCTGAAATAAGTTACAACTAGCTTAATTTTGCTGACATATAAAAGAAAAGGAGCTTTGTTTAAAAAGATAAACAAAAGAAAAAATAAATTCACTAAAGCTCACTAAATATTTCACCTGATATTGTATCTGCCAAAAGTATGAAATCCACAGAGGTTTAGCAGCAATTTACTGGAAATCAGAACAGGACACCTGTGGTTCCACTTTCTGGTGATTAAGAGTGCATATATTGATTATTTAATAATGATATAAGTTTAATGTTATGAGTGATTAGTATAGTTCAAAAAGCTGCTTATTTTAAAGCTGGAAAACTCACTCACATTTGTCCACAGACCCAAATTTCAACATTCTGAAACAACCTCAGACATTAAACACCAAAGTCTTCAAAAAAGAAGAAAGAAGGGCATTGGGTAGATAAGCACACATTCCAAATTACAAGGCTATTGCAGTAAAACAGATTTGCTGAAAGATAAAATAGAGGATATACATATATAGCAGGGCAAATAAGCCCTGTTTTAATTACTGTGGATAAAGCAAAGAAATCACTGCATTTGCACTTCAAAAGCATGACATTTTCACAAAATTGGAAGGGCGATAGGTTGTGCAATATTGAGATTATCAATTGCAGGAAAAAAAAATTATCAAAAGATCCAAGCCTCTAAACTCTACATGATTTTAACCTAATCATCAGTAATCTGTCATTTTGAGTCAGTTCAAGTTATGTGGTAGATTATTAACATTGAAATGTTACTTGCATTTACAACAGGATCTATTTTGATTCTTACATTCTGTTGCCCCACATTTTTTCCTCTCTTAATATATGTTTTCAGGTTTTAAGTGTCTATCTACACTTACATTTATACCAATCACATTATAAAACTACAAATGCTTTAGAAACAAGAATCTGGAAGGAAAAACCCTACTCCATTCTTCCTCCCTCTTCTTGCTTTAGGTGGAGAGAGGAATTAATGCAGAGTCAGCTGAAGGCAGAACCTGCAGGGTTCACAGAGCAGCATCACAGCTCCTGGTCATTTCGGGGGTTTAGTGATTTTTCTGTAGCTCTTTTGCTCCCTCAGTGTCTTTTGACTTGAGCCATTGCAATGTCAGAAAAAGTCAGTACTGCTTGTGACAAAGACAAGTCCTGATGAAAGTGGAACGAGGAAGGAGAAGAAGAAAAAATTATGTTTGACATAAGACTGGCACCATCTTCTTTTTCACTGTCTTATGTCTGAACAAGTTTGAAATTCTGTGACAGAGGCACTAATGATATGAGTTCAAGAAACTGAGTTCTTTTAACAATTCACAAAATGTAAATAAAGTCTCTTTTGGGTGCAAGAAAAATCAATCAGATCTGCTACTGAACAGCATGCATCAACTTTTAGGTCACAGTAAGACAAGGTAGGCCCTTTATGATACTGACATAGTAACACATCTTAATGATTTTTAAGCAAGAATGACAAGGTGCATAAAGCCATGCATCACATCCAAGCAGTGTTAAATGTTTCATGCCACCAACAGTGCCACTGCAGTTTTCTTCAGAAAAACTCAAAGATGCTGAGCACTCGGGATGATAAAAGCCTCCGGCCTTTGAAAAAGAGAATACTGTCTTACACAGTGCAAAGGCATAGCAGACATGAAACTGGCAGTCAATTCTAGAAAACTACTTCAAATAAACTTCAGTAAATATTAGTCATCACCCATAAAACCCAGAATAACATTCTTCATAGTTACAGAAAAACAATGTGGAATTATTAGCACAAAAATAAGGATTAATTAAAGGATATTTTATTTTTATTGGAAAGAGTTATATAGCATAGAAGCAACAAAGATCTGAAACCTGTACTGGGTAACTCCAGTGCTAGTTCAGCCATGCTATAGAACCCAGAGCAACAGCAGGCAAGATAGGTTTATGAAACCTCATTCAATCAGTGTGATATTTACCCAGCTTCCTGCTAGGAAAACCAAATACATGACTTCGTCCGCCTTTTTGATGATTTCACAACAAAAGAAGCTGCTACCTGCCTTTCCCAGCTTGGTACATGCAGACAGGCAGTGTTTCAGAGGAAGCACCGTGAATTCTCCACTCAGTAAGTCTTCAGTACAATGGAACAGCCCAGATGTGCTTGAAGAGATGCTGTTAGTGCTCGTTATTTTGCTTTGCATAATGTACAGGCCAGGAACATTTTCTACAATGACAGCTGATGAAGTTATTCACTAAGCCAATGGGAGCCTTTCCATTGATTTCTAATGATGACGGATTGATTCATTAGCCTGTTTAACTTTAGACTGTCACCTGAACAGTGGCAGCTGTTACATTGACCACATAAATATAAAACACACTAACAGCTTTGTTTACACCAAAAATGTTTTGTTGCATTGACAGTATTGAGTTTGCATGTTGAAGAACTCTTTGGTATTCACTTCAACAGCACATTTTTACCTACTGTCTTTAATTTGCAATGGAAATTAAAAACCGGGTTTCTTCATAGGCAGAGAAGTCTGCCTGTGGGCAGGGTTGACTAGACAGGCTCGCTGGGAAGAAGGAAGAGTATACAGTTTTCTGCTTTTTTATGCTGAAGCCATAATTTATGTTTGTGGATGAGTGGTGATACAATGTTGATTCACAGTTAAAGTTACAATTCTAGGTTTATGTAAGAGCAGCCATTATCCAAAAGTTGGCATGTGGTGCATGTGTAAATGTGTGGTGTGCACAGCTCTAAGCTTAGCTGCTAATTCTGGTTGTTACAGCTCCAGCCTCTGTCTCTGCCTCCAAAGAGCTGAGGCACTGCCATCTGTGCAGGTCCTTCTCTCTGGATGGCAGACGGAAAAGACCAGCGCCAGAGCAAAGCTGCTGGACAGAGCTCATGCCTCCAGAAAACAGGTATCTCGGATCCCAGTCACTGCCTACATCACTGGTGAACATGCATCAGTTTGGAACTGGAAGGAATAGTGAAAATTAATTTTTTCTTTCATTGCTCTTTCCTCCCCCCCCCAAAAATGGCTAATTCACTAATTCTGTCCATAAGACTGAACAACATGCAGTACGTACTACTAGAACCTTTTATTTGGTATCAGTATTTTGAATCCTCTAAGTGGTGTTTTCCATCACTGTATGAATCCCTTAAAGGGAGTTATTACTAACATTTATTCCTGATGAACTTTGGTGATTATGATGGAAAAAACCCCCAAAGCACAGGAATGAAAGGGTTCATTAGTCATCAGTGTATTTTGAAAGTAACTTAAAAGCTAAGTCGGAAGATTCTCCATGAGGAAATGATCTCCCTCTGAATCCCCACACAAAACGCAATTGATTTCAATGAATGATCACAGTGAGCTTCCAGTTCAGTCAGTATACAGGTCATAGTGTGTTAGTGTCAACTGATGTCACCATCAGTTTTAAAAGATAAAGTATGAAATTAATTCTTCGGATACAAAAGTACCCACTGAATTTTCGGAACATGGGATTTCAGTATGCTTCTGAAACACTGTCAGAAAATGCCCTTTGTTCCTCTTTCAACTGGGTTTTTGTTATGCAAAACCAGTTTTCACCTAATTAAATTTCTTTTTTAAAGTTTTTAATTCATTAAGCTGCTAAGTCCTTGAGCCACAGGAATGTTACACACTTCCTTTTTCAGGCCCTGCCCTCCTATGTTACCTTTAAGTTATTTATAAATACAGCTCTCCTGCAGCCTCTACCAGCAGGGCACCTTCATATGTTGGAATTTAATGAGGCTCAGGCACAAGTCATGAGTCCCTGAAGAAAAGTCTTACCTGATCTGCTTCATTTATTTCTACCAATAATCATACCATTACCTACAGCTTCTGTTTTTAATTAGTGGTATCTAATGATTAACACTGGCCAATTTGCATCCAATTATGTCCCCTGAAAAATTAGAACTGGATGAAAAGGCTGAATGCAATTAATCATTCTGCAATGTGAATTTGCTTAAATATCAAGGATGAATGTGTCGTACTTTCCTAAATAAGTTTTTATTGAAAACATACACTGTCTGGTTGTGAAGCAAAAGCGTGACACTTCCCATGACAGTATGAAATCTGGATTTTAAACACTACAGAATTACCAAACACATTCACACATATCCTTTTAATAACAATGGAAAAAAATTACGTGGCCAATATCTAATTACACTCTAGATTCACGTACTGCCAAAACAATTAAATGCAATGAGCAAGACAACATTTTATAACAAAGATCTTAGCTTTGTCTGAAAAAAAGTTTGGGTTTAGTATGCAGTCTTTAGAATCAAACTACCAATTATTGTCTGCCATTCTTAAGAAGTTTGGCTTTAGAAAATACTCAGTTCCAGCCTCAAGGCAACATTCAGTACTACTCAGCTATGGAATATTTTGGACCACCATAACAGCTTTAAGAAAATTAAAAAATCCTAGGAAACATTTATTTTAAAAAAATATCACCAAAAAACCCACACAAAAACAAAGAGCACCACCACAACATAAAACCAATTTATCTGATATCTTCAGTTTTTTTCCCTATTTTCAGAGGCCAAACTTGATCAGTCATTTTCAGAGATGGTGACAGCAAAGTGCTTTTCGTGAAGAGTTCTCCCTTTTCTATCGGAAAAACTGCAAAGAAACCTCAAAAAATACAGAACTTATTTTCATCTATGAGGGTGAAATTATTTTGTCCTGAAGATACCTGTGAGATAAAATAACCTGACAATCCTTACAAAGGTTAGTACTTGCAGAGCAACTTGCAAGTATATAACCCTCTAAGCATAAACTTACAAAACGAGATGTATTACATAAAATATCATCATCACAAGTTTTTTATTTAAAGCACAACTCCTCATTGTTGAAATGTTTAAAATGCAGTAAAGTTGACAGAAACCTTTTGGAAGAAGATAATCAAGATCCTAAATAACATTCAATATATCTTTTCTGAACTTCAACAGATATAAAGCCAAGCCCCTGGCCAGCACCGCTTTATTTTTGCCCAAGAAAAACCGAAATTATAGGCATCCCCATTAAGAATCAATTTCAGTGGTACACAAACTAAAGTTTCTACCTGCATTTCCCATTTTTCATACTCCTCTGTTGTTGTTCCTCTGCTTCAAAGACTTTTTTCTGGTTCTTAGCTTTTTTGTTCAGGCATTTCATGTTGCTCTTCATAAAACCTGAGGCATTATTTTCTTCCCTTTACTACTGTGCTCCTCCATCCCACTTTCTGTTTAGGGCACAGGCCCATTTTTAGTCTATCAATGTTCTGCACTGCGCTTTGAGAAGATCAATAGAATTTACAGGGAAGAAGAATTATACTGCAGATGATAAATGCTTGGGGTTTGTTTCAGGTTTGGGAGAACTTTTCAATTTATTTTGCAAAAAATACTTTTCTTTAAAACGCTACGTTCTTTTTAGCTATGTTCTGGTATTCATTTGTGCCACGTATTCCACAAATAGTTTGGTTTCAATGTGTAGGGTGTTTGTCATCTATAATGCCAGCCAGCAGCCAAGCCCCACACAGCCACTCGCTCACTCCCCACAAACAGGATCAGAGAGAGAATCAGAAGTGTAAAAGCCAGAGAACCCATGAACTGAGGTAAAAAAAATTTGATACAGAAATCAAAAGCTAAGCACACAAGCAAAGCCAAACTAGGAATGAATTCCCTGCTTCCAACAGGCAGGCAGGTGTTCAGCCATCTCCAGGAGAGCAGGGCCCTGTCACAGGTCATGGTTACTTGGGAAGACAAACAGCATCACTCCAAATGTATTCCCTTTTCCTCCTCCTTCCCCCCAGTTTAATGCTGAGCATGATGTTACATGGTCTGAAATATCCCTGTGGTCAGTTTGGGTCACCTGTCCTGGCTGTGTCTCCTCCCCAGCACGGCAGAATGAAAACCAGACAAGGCCTTGGCTCTGTGCAACCCCTGCTTAGCAATGACAAAAACATCTCCACATTATCACCACAAATCCAAAACACAGCCCAGCACCAGCCACTGAGAGGAAAATTAACTCTACCCCAGCCAAAACCAGCACACACCTCTGCTTCCACTCCACGTAAAATCATCAAAAACAGCTGCAAGATGCTATTTTGAAAAGCATGGCTTACTGGGACAAGTGCTTTAGTTTTGAACACCAGAATAGTTTACAGAAGCTGTACTGAAAAATATTGCAATACTTCAATTCTCACTGTCTGCAAGGAGCCCAAAAGGTTAGAGATAAGATCTAAAGAATACACTGCACACATTTTTCCCCCTCAAGGATCATCAAGTTCCAATTACAGTGGATTCATTATTGTAGAGTGTTGGGTTACACTTCATGAAGCAACCTGCAGTGACCACCAGCAGACTTACAGCTTCAGACATAACAGATTATCAGGGTTTTTTAGCAGGAAAACTTTTATGCTTTCTCCCTAAAGTTGTATAAATTCATAATGTTCTAAATACTACAATTTTAGCACTAAAAAAAAATCTGAAAAAAAACCAAAAAAACCAACTCACACCTCTGTGCACTGAGATAATGATTTCTTGATTAAGTCAGTGGCTGCATGCTTGTCTAACCCAACCGATTGACTGACATTCATTGAGGATCTTTTTGAGATCTGGTCACCTAGCTAAAGTTGAATATGTTAATTCATTTAATTTCCTATACACCACCGCTCAGGAAAATAAGTATATTCAATACATTTCATGAGGAAAGGTAGTCAGTAATGCAGTACAATGGCAAAATCTGCAACAAATAATGAAGTTTAAAGATGGCAAGCAAAATATCTACTACAAAAGAATAAGTGTCACCAAGCTCAGAAAAATAAATAATGCTCTATGCCACAGGAATGAACTGTGGTTTTGAATTAAACTTATTTCAGCAAGAATCAAGACAAAATCTTGATTAACTCTGTGATTTCTCCAAAGCATTTCCTTCTTCGAACACCACTGCAATGCTATGCCTGGTGGCTTTTGGGAGCAGTGTTAAGTTTCTTGAGACTTGTGACATAAGTGGGAAAACAGCCCTTATAATTCTATTTTGTTATTAACATTATAGTTTACTATGTGTATTTTATTATTCACATTATAGTTTATACGCGATATGAGTGTACACTAACTGCAGTCTTTGATTGACATGAATATTTTGTCCAGTGATTTGTTTTGGCCATGTTTGCATCATAATGAGCACAAACTGTGAGAAGATTCTCACTCTTAGACAGAGATAAAAGACCCAAAGACTGAAGGTGTAACTTCAAACAGTATCACAAAGTGTTAGTCTAAGGCACCTGATACTCACCTTCCTGCATTCCTTACAGGTGGCTACTTGAAGAACTATTTTTCCAACTCTCCTATTCTGCATTTCAGCTGTCTCACAAACACAATCTTGTTGCCACTTCACTGTCAATATAACCAGTCTGGTCTCATTTGAAATACTTCTCTTTCCTCTTATACTCCATCTACTATATGTACTCCCTCATTTCTGAATGCTTCACTGGCTTTCCTGCCTGCCACTTGAGCACCAGGACCTTTGACATCCCTGACCCACTCCCCTCAGGCATCCAGGACATGACCAAACTTGCTGTTTATCTAAAACTCACATTCTTACTGTCAAAATTTTCTGTATACAAGTCTAACTCCCTAATATATCTCGACAGAATTTAAATAAGTAGCAGTTTCCACAGTGCATTTTCCCAGTCCCAGCTGTTTTAAGTGCCACTCTGCTTGCATTCATATCACTGCTCTCCTTTTCCAGGTATATGAACTTCAAAAGTTGTTCTCTTGTTTTCAAATCCTTTTCCTAATTCAGCATTTTTTCTCTCCCCTATTGCTCTGTCCACTGTGACAGTATGTTTAATGATGCCCACTCCTTACTTGCCCATTTGGCCTGTAACTGTTTTCCATGCAGAAACAGCAGTTTCTTCTTTACAACTCACCTTCATGCTTTTACCACAGTGATAACAAGTTGGACACATTAAATGATACAGCTGAATCAATTACAGCTCAGCAAATCAGTGCTTTAACTCTTTCCTGCCTTTTTTTCCCATTACATTTTGCCTTTTTTTTTTGTGGCTGATGAATAGTGAGGATGGAATGCAATTACATTAATTCACTTGAATGGCTAGAAACATTCTTATCCACTCATCACTCACTGATTCTTTTGCACTTCATTCTTTGTCTTCCACTAGCATGCCCACAGCTATTTTAGATAAGCTTATAATACAGCTGTCTTAAACTTCTCAGATACTTATAGCCCATAAAATATTCCAAGTGTGAGCACATAAACCAGCTCCAAGTAGTTAAATTAAGATGGAATTTTACCATGAACTATTGACAGCAGAGCCACCTATATTCCTATAGCATCAGAAACAAATACACATTTCCCTTGGCCTGTGACAGACTGCACACCTGTGTCCATCCCCTCAACAACAAGATTTGCAAAATAGAAATTGAAAATTAATTGGACCTTTTGGGAAGAACTGCCTTCTTTTTTAACTTTTCAAAGCAAAAAAAAATTGTTTTTAATTAAATTGTAGGTAAAAACACATAGTAAATGAAATAACTGGATTGTTTGGATTATCTGCAAGAGAAGAGCAATTTAAATATTTAAGCCTTGTTTAATCAGTAAAATGAGGTCTCTAATTAGTCTTACTCTAAGGACAAAGTTCTTGAATGGAGACATGTGCCAGCCACTTCTGCTGCAGGCACTAGGCACTCTCAACAACTGATGAGACCTACAAGTAAGCCAAATGTTGTATGGCAGGCCCCTTCAAGTGCAGTGAGTTATTGAATTAATAGAGACATAACTTTATTTCATGTTGCCAGAGAAGATTTTGCATTGAGAGTATCTCCACGTTTTACTAGTCCTTTCACTCTTTCAAATTTTTATTCGGCTCTTAAATAAAAATGTTATCCTCAACTCCACTTACATCAATAATTGTGAACTCTGCAGCGAGTCACAAGTCACGTCCCAGTAACTTCTTCAGCAAATTTCTTAAAATACACCTTACAGATTCATGTATATTCCTAAAAATATCAAATCATCTACAGTGAGAGTTTGACTATTGATTTTTCATGAGTATTTGATGTCTTGAAGAAATTGCCTGGCATAAAAATCAAGCATGAGGAGTCAGTGTACCCAAGACTATAAACCTATTTCAGTCACTTGATCACTATGACCTTGCCTGCAGTAAGAAAATTAATACTGTTAATTCAGTATCAGTGCAAGCATCAGGGCATAGACAAAGCCAAGGTGGGGGTGCTACTGAGAGGGCAAGCTTCTTAAGATGCTTTAAACAAACCCAGCTCTTTCTGCTCTTGTTGTCGGTGTTCTTTTTGAGACGACTTTTACTGTAAACTCTGAACTCCAGCACTGCAGCTGTGCACAGCTGGTGTGCATAAGCACTAATGAAATAGCCCAGGATCAGCAGGACATTGCATGCACTTCTTTTTTCTGTAACATAAGAATTGATGGGCATGGAACAGATACCACCATTACTGAAAGGAGCGAAATAGCTGAAAACAAAGCAAAAGAAAGCAGTAATACATCACTGGTATAAAGCAACACTGAGGTACTGGCCTTCGGAATAGAAAGTAATTGGGAGAAGGATTGTGTTGTGCAGGTATGTTTTGAGGTCAGTACCTCCTGAGGTTATTCATGAGCAGTTACACTTGCTTGGGGCTGTATTTAAAGTCAATATCTAGCCTGTAGGCAGCAAGGACTGGCTGTCCCTACATAACTGAACTTTTTTTAAAGCATATCAGGCTTTTGTTATACAGTTTATAGACCCAGATGGTGCTGTGGAGTGGGACTCCTTTGGAAATGGAGTACCCAAAAGCAGAAGGCAGCAGCAGAGAAGAGAACAAACCCGTGGAAATTCAATCTCTCCCCTACACCCTGCCCCAGACAGAGGCAAGTGCCTCTCCATCTCCCTGCCCTGAATGGGAGCAGACAGAGGCTAGAGATGCCACTCAGGATGTCTTAGCCTGCAAGCCAAAGGATTTAAGACAAAAGAACTCTTTAATGACTGTCTTTATTATTAATTAAAAGTAACACAGAAAATTACTGCATAGGAACACTCCAGAGATGGAGATCAGCTGAGCCCTGAGTATTCACTTGGCACTGACAAAACAGATGTACAACTGAGCAGAGTCAGTAGGATGATGTTTGCAAATTATATAAAACACTTAGTTAATTAAGCTTTCTACTCTGATGTGAACAGAAGTCTATTCATTGACCTAAAGGTTGCTTTCCTTTTTGTTCTTTCATTATCTTTAGAATTAGGACTTGTAATTTTACTGTCTTGGGAATTATGACTAATCACTTGATGACTTACCATCTCTTACTGAACTCTGCCCCCACTGCCTGCCAGCCCCAGCCAGTATTACCACAGATCCCCAGATTAGATCTTCAAATGACATTAGGGCTCTCTCTGTAAGATGCACTACTCAAGAGAGTCTCCAGCCTACACAGGAATATTCACAGCTGCTGTGCAAAGCACACCCATGTGATGCAATGGTTTTCTAAACCATGCTTAAGTGCCTAAAAAGGCAAATAGTTGCAATTTTGGTGGTGTTGGCATTTTAAAAGCTGCTGACAAAGCATACCTTGTTATAACTATTTCCACCCGCAGCATCCTCAAGTTACCCTGAAAACTGTATTGGGCACAGGGGTCACCGTCAGAAATTCTAACCTTCAGTCAAATCTCCCCTTCTTCATGTCCCTAGGAGTCTGTTGGTCCCTGAGCATTTTACTGGATGGGGATGTACCTGTGCCACTCAAGAGCCTGACTACAGCATCCCATATGGTATCTGTGGAGCAGACCCAATTTGGGCACACAGAACAAGCACAGCATGTGAGTGGGAAAATGTTCCAGTCAGCTAAACTCACCCACTCACCTCCAATCCTATGACTTTAGCCAAAACACCAGGAATCAGGACAAATCTCTGGTTTGTGTAACTCAGTTCAAGACAGTGTTCCCATACCAGAATCTTCCTAAAAATGGGCTAAATGAGCTATAAAGCTCTTAAGAATTACCTTCAGGTCGATGTATTGTCCCAGAAATCATTTCAGTTATTTTCCACAATCTCCCAGAAATCTAAACAGCATGTTGATCTCCAAACTCAGGACTGATTCACCTTTCGCTCAAATTCACTGCAGCCTCTAATTATACAAGAAATAATTTCTATCCTTTTCGTATTTTCTGTCTTCCTTCTATTTTACATACAGGCATTGCAAGGATTTTGTTTTTCCTGGTGTGTCTTTGCCATAACTAAGCATTATTCACAAGGTAGATTGTTTAAACGTTCAGGAGTGCTCCTCCTGTGTCTCCCCCTTCCTTCCCTCCTTCCATCAAACTTTACTACAAAAACAGCCAGGCCTGAAATTTTCAGAGAAACATACACCACAGTCCCATCTATAAACAAAGAATATAAGTGGAAACTGGAAATATTCACCCAGTCCACTTGAGGGGTTCTGCTCATGAGATTTTGCTAGAAAGATGGTTTCTCATCTATTTCTTCCTCCTAGACTCAACCTGTCAGCAGTTATTTTGAATTCTCTATTACTCATGTCAGCATTTTTGAAGCAGATTAGCAGTGTACAAATAACACTCACACCCCAAAATAAATGGCATGCTTTCTAAATATTTAGTCACCCAAAAAGAAATTGTATCACCAACTGAAAATGTTTCTTTTTGGTGAAGGTATGGCGGCAATCAGCAATCTGAACAGATGACCCTATATTTCATATAACTGTATATGAGTAAAAGGCTTACCCAAACTTTACCTTTCTCCCACGCTACTGATCCATTTTAATAGAGACCGATGCAGGAGTACAACTCACAATACCACAGAGGAAGTATTTTATTGCAGCATCACAGAATGGCCTGGGTTGGAAGGAACCTTTGCAGATCATTGCTTTCCAACCCCCCTGCTGTGGGCAGGGACATCTCTCACCAGACAGGCTGCTCAGAACCCCACCCAACCTGGCCTTGGACGCTTCTCTGGGCAACCTGTTCCAGTGCCTCACCTCCCTCGTCATGGAGTCTCTTCCTACCATCGAATCTAAACTTAATCTCTTTAGTTTGAAGCCATTCCACCTTGTCCTGTCACTACGTAGTCTCCTTCCATCTTTCTTGTAAGCTCCTTCAGATACTAGAAGGCCACAATCAGGTCACCCTACAAGCTTCTCTTCTCCAGGCTGGACAATCCCAATACTCTTGGCCTTTGATCTGAGGGCCTTTTCCCTCTTCTATCCACTTCGAGAAAAATAAACCAAGAGACCAAGCAGCATCTGGTGGGGTAACAACACAGAATTGAACTAAAAATGTCCAAATTCGGAAACTGTTACCAATTGGGCAATTGACAATTAGCCAAGATCAGGACAAACATACATGCCTGATATTTTATTTAAGCATGTAAATAAATTGAAAGGAAATAATTGAACTGTCCTGAAGTATGAGAAGCCTATTGTAAGAAAACTTCATCAGGTAGAATTTAGAGGGTTTGGAAGAAGGAGAGGGGATGTCGGAAGGTAACCAAAGGAAAGCATGTTAAATTTCAACAGAAAACAAAGATTTTAAGGTGATGGTTACTCAACTGCACATCCCCCAAGGACCCTAGGAATTGAAATTCTTCAGGAAAAAGAGGAACTTTGACCCTCTGAATACACTTTGTCTTTGATGCACAATAAAAAATATTTTATAGTCTTATACACTCCCCCACCCCTTTTTCTTTGTTCCACTGTAAGTAAAAAATGGAGAAACAAAAAAACAAAGTAAAAACATGACTTCAAACCAATTCAGAGAAACCTGGAAAGCTTTCAGGAATAAGAGCTTAGAATTTGGGGGGGGGCAGAGATGCACGCACTAACATTCCTTTAATTGCTGTGCTGACCTTGTGAATGTTACAAAATCTTTTATGCAGTCTCAAACAGACTTTTTGTCTCGTGATTTTTTTTTTTCACCTGAGCACTGCTCACTTTTAGAGGCGAGGAGAGACTTGGGGTTTGATAAATGGAGATCTGAATTTAGCTTGCCATACACCAAAACCAATTAAATCAGGCTGAGTTGCTCAAGAGACATTTTTTGTTTTCTGCTGAATAATCAGAAAGTATTAATAGTACTTTGAACAAAAAATATGGAAAAAGTGTGCTCAAGGGAAAGAGAAAATTTTGAATTGATGGAAATTTAAATTAGGCACGTGGTTTCTAGTAACTAGGAAAAGAAAAATAAATCACAATGTAGTAACACCCTGATACTACTATCCTGTATATAGGGGATCTGTCTCCAAAACAGTTTTTATAAATGAGAAAACAGATGCAAAATTTAACAGAATTAGAAGCTAGAATAAGAATGCACACCTTGCAGACAGATATCATGGGGATCCTAAAGGTTAAGTTCCCTGAAACAAAGAATTTTCTTCAACTCTGTGTATATAAAAATGAGTCCTTAAATCCACCTGCTGGAACCACATTAATAATTACTAATTGATGAATAAATAAATTCTTCCTTAAACCAACCTGCTTCTTGCAAGCCAGATATACATACGAAGCCTGGAATACAAGTTTAGCCTCACAATATTCTGAAGAACAAATAATTTTTGACTGTTCAAAACACACTACAATGTCTAGTGTGCTGCAAAAAACCACCAATGACATCTCTAAAAAGCAGGATGTGAGAGTGAAGAAGAAATAAGGTACTGGTATCCACTGTTGTATCTAAGTTTAATTACACACTAAAGTGAGAGGGTAAAGAGATAAGAAAAATTTCAAAAAGCAGAAAATGGAAAGGAATTACATAAATTTTCTATTTATTAGTATTATGCAAGACAGTGAAACGTTTTTACTCCTCCAGCAGAGATCTTTTAATCATAGCTGTGCATTTTATGACAAAAGGCATATTGCAGATGGGGCCATGTCCTGGTTAACAAACAGATGGAAATTTAACCAAAGCAGCACTGTACTGCAGGAAAAATCCAGAAGAAAGCTTTGCTCTGGCACTTCAGAGGAATGCACTATTGGACATTTCTAGCAGCACTTACACTTCATAGCCAACATTATGTAGGGTTTTCAGATGAGCTATGACTACAGGACAGATCACACCTCTAAAAAAAAGCAGGTGTGGGGAGTTCCTTAGGGCAGCTCTGAGTTGCAGGAGTAGTTTTCATCAACACAACCAAAAATTAATTGCTACTTGCTGTCATTGCAGCCATGATAGCAGAAAGCTAAGAAATCTGTTTCTATTTTTCAATTCCATTTGCTGCCCACACTGCTGTCCACTGAAGTTCATTTCAGAAGCCCATCACTGGCTACAAGGTGTTATATCCAGCCACTCGTGGTGTTCCTGTAGTACAGGAACATGTACACACCATGTGGAGTTCTGTGCATTTGAAGCAGTGAAGCAAGAGACTTCAAAGTCAACTCGAAAACTTGTTGAAGAAGTCTGAAACTTGCAGCAAATGTAAAAAACAGCAGTTGCAAAATGCTCCCTTAAAAGGAGCGTTAATAAAAAAAAGCCAATAAAGACACGAGGAAAAATAATGTATTTGAATCTAGATGCTGTATTTGCTGAAAGTTTAATTTTTAAAAGGGTCCAAGTCCAGGCATAGTTGAACTCAATGCAACTAATAAATAGATTATTTGTTAGTTTTGCCAGTATATAGGCAGAAAATGCTTTGTAATTGGTTAATGATTGCAACTTCAAAACAATGCAACATTCATATATACACTTAAAATATCTGCTTCAAAATGTTTTTAAAGTATCTGAATAATGCTCTTTTTGTAACTTGACTTGCATTTTAAATTAAAAGTAATTTATTTGTTCTGCTCCTTCCTTTTTATTATGCTTATGTCACTTCCAGTTTATCCATACAAGATGTTGAACTAAGTATCTCCTGTCTTTGCTGGATGGCAGAGTTGAAACATGATGATGTATACAGGATGCAAATATTTCCAAGTTATGTCCAAATGAAGATTAAGGGAAAACAGTTATTCCTCTCATGAATGACCTAATAGTACTTTAGATCTGCCAAGCTGAATATTTTCTATTTAAGCACTAGGTCTCTTATTCACTTAACACCCTCCTATAAATTCAAGCATTCTCAGTAGGATGATAATGAAGAAGCCTATTTGGAATTAAGTGAAAAAGTTCTAAAAATTCTTGATGTGTCAAATAAAACAAAAAACAACCAAAAAAACCAACAACAAAAAAATACAAAACACCACAAAACAAACAAACAAACCTTTCCTTGCTCCCTATCACGTGCTCCTGTGATGTTACTCCTATACTTCCTGGTCGCATTTTGTGGAGAAAACAGGGAGTCCCCTACAGAAACAATTTTGTTTTATTGACAGATTTCATGAAGACAGTGAGTTCTTAAAAAAAAAAACCACAACAAAACAACAAACCCTCCTGATTCTACCAATATGCAGTCTTTCCTAAATAACTCAAGCCAATTTCTAGAACTCCTAACATGACACCGTTTCTACAGCCAAAAAGAGAAGATAACACTTCTCATACATTCCTTCTAGGGGTCCCTTTCATTATCTCCAGAAAGTAAAGGAAATAAAAATGTGTCATGGGTCAGAATAATTCCTGTCAATCCTTTCTGCTATTTTTCATTGATCTATGTTTCTCTGCCTGACTGACCCAGCTTCTTTCCTCTTTCATCCTCTGCATGATGGAGAGGACTTGTTAACATTCTCAGGAGCTGTTTAAACTATTATGGTTAAGTGCTATTGCTGACCGACTGTGAAGTTCATTCCAGGAGTTGGAGCATAATTATTACTACTCCATTTAGACTGGATTGTCATTTCAACAACTCTCCTAGGTGCTTTATGACTGACTATCCAGCTCCACAATAGCCAGAAAAGGGAGTCCTTTTTCAGATGACCTGTTTCCATCTAGAAGCTGCAGTTACAATTGCACAGGACTGGGGCAGAATAGAAAAAATTCAAAACAGTCAGAATTATCTCAGTTCTGAGTTTGAGTATTTCAGATTAGTTTGATTTGAGATGTTATTAGTCCTGTTGAGAGTATCAATTTTTTTTTTCCCAACATCTCTGTAGATACACACATTTGGGGTCTTTGCTCACAGAAAAGAAATAGAAAAATGTTTTTACAAATATTTATGATAAAAGTGTTCATATCTGCCAACTGTAGAGATAAACTCATTTTTCCATATCCTTAATCACAACTAAAGTTTTGCAATACAGTGATGTACAGATAGAATTTCTGAAAATTCTAAAATACCTACACGATGATTAATTTTTTAAATGGATTCTTGAAGCAGAATACCAGGAAAATGCTGCAGAGAGGTGCATGCTCTTCTAATTCAGATCCTATAAAGACACACACAGTATAATTTATTATTGAGAACAAGAATAAAGAACACATTTTCTTCTCACTTGGATAACGTTATAAGAAATATCATTGTGCTAAATTTGCCATTAACAAAAATAATTAGATGAGTTGTAAAAAGTGTCTCCTCATTTACCAGCTAGGAGTATTTTTACTGCTTTATATATGTTTAAATTTGTAACTGTAAAATACTCTACCATTTTCCTACTTTCTAGCTGCATTGACAGATAACATTTGCAAGAACTATGTATGTACTTAGCAAATACCAGGTTAAGCATTATAATTTCCTTCCTGGATATAAAACAGATTGATTATTCCCAAACACACCTGACATTTTAAAAAAAGTATTTACTGCAAGTAGCAAAGAAACAAGAGGGAATACTCCAGATCTCACTTTAAATCCAAGCTCAGGCATTCATTCAATGTGTGACCTCAGGCAACAGACTTGACCTCTTTCTAGTTCAGTCAATTCAGCTGGCTAAGAGCAGGAAATCATTGAAAACCAGATGCTGCATCTAAAAGCAGATCTTCCCCAGGTAAATAAATTACAAGGGAGCCACAGGGATGGAGGAATATAGTGTTTCTTATTGTAAGAGTCAGGAAGGCATATGGATGCAAACTGGAAAAAAGCCAGAGGTCTTTTAGCCTCAAGCTTTACTTTGATATCTGAAAAACTGCAATTTTTATGCTGTACAGATACTATTTTTTTTTTCTGTAAGTAGACTGCAAGACTAGATTATCTTTATTCAAATGTACTCAGTTCATGGAACCAAGGTGGGGCTTTCGTATATTGCCAACATTACTGTTCACAGACATCTGGAATATTAACACCAATTCCTGATCACATCTGCAATAATGGGAGGTAAGAGCCAAGATTCAGATTTCTAAGGCCTTTGGTAACTGCTGTAAACGAAGTGGTAATTTTGGAATACAAGGAGAGTTTGGGTCTCTTGTTCCTGTAAAGGGGAGAATGGTCATATCTTCCTAACATTTCTCCCTTTTCCCCTCCATGCAGCTCACATCAAACCACTTTAGACTACGATTGTGGCTGCCAGAGTTACGAGCAAAATGTTGACATAGGTTTCAGAACAGAAGCAATGTATCACACCCTATCCCGCCAGCATAAAATGGAAAAGAAAGAGTAAAGGTGGAAATGTTTATATTTGGTTCAGTTTTCCTGCATCCAGTAGAATGGCTGCTATTGCTCATCCAGATCTCTCACCCTTTAGGGCATACAACTGACACGGCCACACAGTCAGCTTTTGATCTGAACAATGGACAGACATAATTGAAAATATTCATGGAGATGACATAATCCTGCAGCTTGGTTAGATCACTAGTAAAGGGGCTAGAGAAAAGAAGAATCTGATTTAAGTGTGACTTTTAGAAGGTAACAAAACATATAGGAAAGCTTCACAAAATGTCCAGTAACCGACAGTAGAGAAGGTTCTGTCTACAGTAACAAAGCAGTAGTACATAGAAACTTCTCAACTCTCCTACAACTATTAACACCACATTTTCCACAAAGATCAAGCTTTTATTTATTAAAACCTGAAAGACTTTTAATCTACCAGGAGCCTGGATATGAAGAACTTGAAGACTTCATAGTCCTAAACTTTTACAAGAATGTACGTAGCACATTGTTACATTCTAAGCATTATACATAATCCTATAAACATTTTAGTATGTTATTGGTTGGTTACTCTGACATTAAACTGTTCTGAAAAAAAGCAGTAAGTTAAAAGCCCACCGGTAATAAACATAGAATTTTTAAAGACTATTTTGGTATAAAAATACTTAATGAATAGATTTGCTTATTTACAGTGGAACATTTATCTAAAAGAGCTGAGAGGACAGACTTAGAAGATAAATGAACAGCAAATGGAAAATAAATTGTTACAAATCAACCAAAAATCATAACTTTTATTTTTGAAAACAGAAACTTAAGACCAAAACAAGCTAGATGTAATAGTTGTAACTTATTGTTGTAACAGTTGTAACTGTGACCTCAGAAGTTACATGTCTTTTGGTTCTCATCCCTTCCACAATTCAGAAAATGTTCTGTGCTACACAAACAGTAGCTGTGTTTTTGTATAGCTACAGCAGCTAAGCAGACATGCAATTTTTCCTCAGGAGTCAAGAAACAGTTAGCCTAAGCAGTAAGGCTCCGCTACATCTGTTCTCTCCACATTAGTCTTGTGTTCAAGAACTGTATACCCGTAGGAATTACTTTTTGCCTTTATGATCCAACATCTTGGCAATTGTATTGTAGTACTTTAAGTCAGAGAAGAAAACACATTGCAGTAAAAGTTATGAGGAGATCTGGGTGTAATGTTTATTCTGACTCAATCTTACTGGGCCAAAACCCAACAAATCCTCTGGTTTAGATTAATACCTTCAAAGGAAATTTTGCTATAACTGTTATAACTTTGCCTGGAATTCTAAATTCTCTGTCAAGTATTTTTCTCTCTGCCACTGCATGTATTAAGGAAGAAGCACCAAAGGATACAAACCTCATTTGAAACTGCTGATACAATTAATGTTTACCATAAAATAATTCTGATAAATGTTGATTGGTAGAGAAAGGACAATCAAGAAGTTTTGGGAAAAAAATCACCTCTCACTTAGCAGAAAAAAATGAAGAAAACAGAGTTTGCTTCTTATCGTAAATAGATACAAAATGATAGAACTTTTCCTGTAATCAAGACTGCAGATAATACAAACCATTATCTTTCCATATTAGATAATTCAGTAATGCCATTAACTGTTTAGTTTTCCATTTAAATATCAGTCCTTGTAAAGAAGGTCAATACAAGCTTTTAACATAACACTAGAAATAAATGACAAATTTAATATAAGCTTGCAGCACCCCACTTTCTGGAAGCACTTGATTTCCTGATCTCAATTAAGAATAGGCAGCATGTCAGTGAAATGAGTGTTTTTACTATAGAATCCTCTGCAGCAAGGTCCAGAAATCAATTAGAACCATGAAGAGGAATTTTTTGTAGCATTTTTTGTAAGCATTAAGCACTCTAAAAATCTCATGTCAGACATTAATGTTCTCTATATAGTTCAGAGAAACAGATCCTAAAATAGAATCCAAATAGTGAAGAAAGCATAAAATAAAAGAAAAAAAAAGAGGTAATACTATGTTTATTCTCTTATTTATCCTGGTTTCTCTATTCTCTGTTTATCCTGGCATCTACCCAGTTCCTGCCTCCATTCCGAGTCCCCAGCCTCATACTTATTTCCATCTCCTACACTTCATCCAGGGATTAAGCAGAGGGTTATCATATGTCATTTTAGAAATAAGGGCAGCTTCTTTCTTTTCTGCACTGAGACCAAAATTTCATTTCTGTTAAAACTCATACTACCATTCCCCAGCAGAGCACTCTTCTTGCTAGGTTGGGAGCTTTTCTGGAACTATGAAACCTCACTAAATCTTTGATGTGAACAAGCCTGCATAAGCTTTATATAGCTGAAATACATGGGAATGGTATTGCTTTTGTCTGCTAAAATGTAAAATGAATTAATTCTTCATGAACTAATTTTTTCTTAATTTTGCAGCTATATTGTCACAACTTATGCCTGTCCATAATCACAAGATAAGCACAATCACAAGATAAGCAGCTAATAGTTGAAAGGAATCAAGAACAAACAACCACAAATTGATAAGGACTGTAAGTAATATAAGCTTTGATTTGCATTACAATTTTCCAGTCTTTTTGAGATATTCCAAGAAAGTAAAGCTGTGTGTTTAATGTTTTCTCACAAATAAAAAAATACGTTAAATTATCAGTGAAGTTCCTATTCAGACTTTCAGGGCTAGTAAATAACCAAGTTTCAGGTTTCTAGGATTACGCTTTTGGAGGTAGGTACATATATTCCACCATCTTTTCCTAAATAATCCCTCTTTTTGTTAATTTACTAGCACTCAGGAAAAAAAAACTTAGGCAATTCCCTTTCTTTCTTTTTTCCCTCATGTGTTCAAATCAATCATGAGAGAACCTTGTTCAAAGGAAAGCCACTGACTGAAGTCTCCCCTGGGTTGTACTGCCAGACACATTTGAAAAGATGTCAGTAAGAACTCTAATTTGTCACTGAAGAATAATGATTGCAGGTACTTTTAAGTCCTGCAAGGCCTTTGAAACAGCTTTGCAATTTAGTGAATGGGATAAGATGTGCTGGCTTTCAATTACCACTGAACAAGTAGAACTTCCATTGCGAGATCCAAACTCTAACTACATCTGCAGAGAGAAAAAGAACTAAAACCGGTATTGTGGAAATAGTTGGAATGTGACAGCGGGGTCCTGTGAGCATACACATAGCAGTGATGTACAAGCAACAGTCTCAGGGCTGTGCAAAGAAAGCAACAGGCCAAAAATCACAATTATTATTTTCTGAAAGCCAGCACATTTGTGTTGAATTTAGGCCCTATGCAAGTCGTAAAGGTCTACAGTCAAAACAGATTTCACAAAAGACAGTTGAATGGAAGCAAGAAATGGAAGCGAGGAAAAAATATAAAAAATAGAGGTCCAAAATGAAAATTGTGTTGTTTCACATGTCTAAGGAAAAAAAGATCAAAGCCTAATTAAACAAATGGATAGTAGCAGTATCAACCAAAAGTAACAACTGCAAGAACAATCACAGTGAATTAAGGGTACTGTATGGTTTCAGAAAACTATCAAATCATATCCAAGCAATGAGTAAAGACTAGACAATTACTGACCATTAAGAGTAACCTCCCAATTGTTTCAATCACTTCCTAATGTCAACAAAACACTAATTGAACTGTGGGAAATGACATTGCCTTAACACTCAGTTAACAGCTTGCATCATAAGTTTAGCACTGTCTTTGTATCAGGTAATTAGAGGCAATTGTAAGATCTATATCAAACTGGACATTAAGGTTGGCTTAAATTTTTTCTTATTAAGGAATGTGGGCCAATACATACAGCAGGTCATTTTGCAAGATAAGAAACGAACACACTAAATGCTTCTTTTTACTATAACAAGCTGAAAGACTGACAAAATGAAGAACTCATCTACAAAAATATTCAACAATATTATCCAGACTGCTCTGCGGTTCTGCAATGTGTCACACTCTGGTTCTGAAGAAGATCCAGATGTCATAGTTGCACACTATAGTGAATTTTAAGACTGGTGGTTGGAAGAGCTTAGAAACAATTATTTTGCCTGTAGAATAATAAAAGTCCAAAATTCTCAACATATGGAAAGTAGTACTTGTCCATGAAATCCAGACAGGCACAAATCTGCTCCCCAAAAATTATACATCTTGGCATTCACTGAAAAGCAAGGCTCCTAACCATTTCAGGTTTATTTCAGAACTGTGCAATAAGCATTTGCAAACAAGACAAAGTATCAAGCCTTGATAACTGACAGAGAGCTGACAGTTTAGAATCTCAGAAATGAAAACATTTATTACAATTCTGTCACACTGCAAAGTACTGCTGCAGCCAAGAGTGCTGAGCCAAACATCTGTGAAAACATGCAAACATAAAACATCCATGAACTTCTGAAGAATAACTACCTTATTCTTATACCAATCTTCCTCTGAATTCCTTCCTCAATGCAGGTACATTTTAATTTCGTGATGGGGATAGTATGTCTTTCCTCTACATAATGGAGGAAGAATGTCAATTTTTTTCAACAACACCATCTGGGAAATGATCCAACAATCAATTAATAACATCAATAATTATTTTAAACAATCAAACTAGATTTCCTGATTTACTACCTAATTTTCATATTTTCATTTTCCATCCAGGCCTAGTAATCATGGTGACTTAATTGGCTTGAAGGATTACGTCATCTCTAATGAAGGGTGTTATGGTTTAAACTTGCTATCTGCCCACCCTTAACCCTCATATGTAAAAATAAAATTATAAGGAATAAACACGATTCAGACCCTGAATGAATTTTTTGATCACAATTTCAACTGCCTTCAAAATGTTATAGGTATCAACTGCCTGACATTCATCATACCATCAACTGTTAGCAACTTGTTCTTTTTAAAGATATTGAACAGACCATTTATGAGCACCGGATCCAGGTCAGTTTTTCAGGATTGATGTTAAAAGTCTTACAGACAGAAGCGTATTACAAAAGGAAGCCACTATATCCAATATAAATGAGATCATGCCAGCAACAGAAACAACAGACGAAATCATCCTCATGTACCCAGGCTCTCAGACATCACAAAATGAACCCAGTTATTACAAAACCCAGAGCCTGACTCCCAATTTTTCTGCTAATACTTTCTAATCTACTTTTTCATTTTAAGGTTTATCAGTTATAAAATCCAATTCAAATGTCCTCTTCACATCCTAGGAACAATTACAGAAATGCCAAGCTTGGGAGGGGTAGCTGGAGATCATCTACTCACATCCACCTTAACACTGCCTGCTCAAACCAAGGTCAGCCACAACAGGCTGCTCAGGACTGAACACAATCCTGTTTTGAATATCTCCGAGGATGGAAACTACACCAGCTGGGCAACTCGCTCCAATGTTTGATTACCTTCACAATTTAAAAAAAAAAAGTTTCTTATGAAACTCTTCAGGTATTTCAGTTAGTGCCCACTCAGACAAAACTAAGGGGAGCCTGAAAGCACTTTATTTATTTACTCCCATCAAGTATTTACACACTTTGGTGATAGTCCACTCTGAGCTATCTTCTTCCAAAGACGTAAGACTGAGCAGCCTGTGGATTCTCCTTTCCCACAGTATGCAGGAATGCAACAAATACTTCATAAAGTACATATTTTAATTAGGAAGCTTAATCCTTCTAAAATCTATAAGTACAAAAACTAGCAGATTGTCAACAAAATTTATGCAGCTCAAGCTAATTTTATTAATAAACAACTCTAAGGTCAACATATCCTGAAACTGAAGCTGCACAGGTGTATTGATCAAATGAGTCCAAAAGTGGACAGTAAAATACCACTTAAACTCTGGCAAAGCTCGGGCCAATATCAGGAGTAGGACCATCTCATGTTACAGAAGACACTTATTCTGTCAATATCAAGGCTTAACAAATAGTATATCCATTTTGAGATCTTCTTGCAACAAAAATATAAAACACTAAGCAGTGAAAAGCCTAAAACTTCAGCCTTTGGCTGGCCCAGCATATAAACAGCAATTTCACAAATAGCACGTTGTCCTTTTGGTCTGGGAAAGTAGGAACGGCTACAAGCAAAATACTCCCTAGTACAGATTAGACCAATTTATTGTTTTCTACTGGCATCCAAAATACCTGTTAGATCTGCAGGAGACATTTAAGAATTAGTGTGTGTATGTGTATTTTCAGTCTAGGCCAAGAAATAGAAATTACTCTGACATCTTGTAATAAAGTCGCTAAGAAGGTATAAAATAGACTCAAACCTGCGTGCACCACAATGTACTTTGAGTACCTGATCTCTCCACAAGAAAGTATTTTTCAAAGGCAAAAGAGCATAACTCCTCTGAAGGTTTGTTTTACTCCTGTCAGGGCATGGTCAGAACTGAAGAGTTCCAAGACCACCCGAAACCTATTTTTGTACTCTTCTTTCCTCTCAAAACTGTGGCTCTGTAGTGCACTACTGTAGCTACTTCAGTGCACTATTTCAATAACTAGTTAACCTTTACTACTGCAGGCTTATTTGGCAAAGACTGTCATCATAAAGCACACAGCTCACAACTACAAATATTGCCTAATGCTGGAAACAGGTTTTAATTAATGTCTTGGAGAATCCATCTGTTAAGAAGCAGTCCTTGTTTGTGTTTTATGCTCATTCTAGTTAGGACTCCAAGTAAAGCAGCATTCTTGTTTTCAGTGCGCATGCTGAAGTCAGAGGCATAAGAGGAACCCCTCTCATTTAGTATGTATTAGTGCTAATACATTTCTCAATGTTAATCCTTTGAGAAAATGACACATTGATAGTCTGGGACCCTAATGGGATACATTAATTGCAAGTAGTATAAGAAAAGAGGATTACTAAAATGCATGCTGGAAACAGAAAATGAGATTAAAAATGGCATTTTGGTTAAAGTTCTCTGGGCTATTCAAAAATACAAGATGATTAGTCAAGGAGAAACTAGAAAAACCATAAATGAAAAATGCTGACGGTCAAGGAGAATCTGGGAGAAGGGATTTATTGCTGAAAGTGGGCGAAAAAGCTAGAAACTAAACCCAAACTTAAAGAGAGAGGGGAAGGGGGAAAGGATGGTATTTATAATACTACAAATCTTTATTCCTCAGAAGAGAGAGAAGCAAAGCTAATGCCCAGATACTGCAGATGTTTAAGCACATGAATGACTTCTGTGGTTATAGCTAAATACTTTCTTAAAAGTAAAGCCAAGCAGACCAGTTATAAAGGAGACACCAAACTCTTCTTCAGGCAATGAGAAAAAGACTTCTCTCGTCTTTGCGCCATAAGAAGATTGCTGTACTCTGTGCACAACCAAGGGAATGAAACCAGAGTGGTGCGGCAACACTGACAGTGTAATCAGTACCAGAATAATGTAGCTCAGTGTTAAAATTCATAAGAAACTGTTCATAAGTGATCCACAAGGAACAATTCTACTACCAGAAAACAGACATTACAGAACATTAGGAAGAGATACTAGAAGAAAATCAAAAAGCTTGTTAAAGTATACAAAAAGTGGAAGGAAACTTTGACAGTGAATTCCACAACATTACAGAAAAAATATGATTAGACCGTTTAATCCAAATACTTTTAGAGCAAAGACTTTAGAATGGTTTCCTAAACAAACCATTGATTTTCTGTCCTTGGCTATTCTCAAGTTACTATTGGACATTTTTGTAAGTAATATCATCAAGGACACACCAGGGAGAATGCAACCTCTGTGTACCCTGTTAGGAAGTCAGACTAGTCATTCTTTGTACAACCTATTCAGGGAAAAATGATCCTGGGTACATCAATACTCAAGGTGAAAAATGAGAAACCTACATGACTCATTTTATTTTTAGTATTTACAATCTGTCAAGTGCCCCAAGAACTTCTCTCATTTGGTAGTTCTTTGGTACTGCAGCTACAGTTGACAACACACCCCTTCCACCAAGAAAAGTGGTCATGGATGCTTCTGTAACACAGGAGAGGTAAGAAAATGTACAAGACATAGAACTGCAACTGGAAGCACAGGACAGCTAAAAGAGAGCCCAGAAAGATCTTGTCCTGCTGACCTTCCACTGCTAACCACATACTGTGATGAGAAACAGCAAATGCAGAAAGTGCTTGGAGAGAAGGACATACACACACAGCTGCGATAGCATGCACTCTGGCGCCATGGTACTGAAAATTCATGCAAGTATTCACTGATAAAAAGTGTTTATAGGTGTTTATATGTACACACCAACCTCAGAAGTGTCATTAAGAAACAATCCAGTTTCTTCTACCTTTTGACAGCTTTGTGAAGCAGGAGAAGACAGCATCACTGAGAGGAATGTTTCCAATGCACAAACCAAACTTAGAGCCTTCAGAACAATTTTGTCCCAAAAAGCATCACCCAAAATATAATTCTGTATGCCGTAGTTGCTCTCCAGGTCTCTTTCTTTAGCTCCAAATGTACTTGTGCCAGGGAGATATTTCATTTCTCATGGCAATTCCCAATCACCCACGGTGTAATTTAGCTGTACCCAGAGGTATGCTGTAGCCTACAGAACAACACCTAGACTGCCCAGCTGTTTCACAGGAGGACCGATTCTCTGCCTGAAGATCAGATGTGCTCGCTCATTCTTACTTGTTAATCCATGGCTGTCAGAGGAATATTATGCCAGGTAATGTCCTGCATGCAATGACTAGCAGGATTAATACAACACCAAACATACGTAACCACTTCAGTGTAGACTGCTAAGCTGAAAACTTGCACAAATACCCACGCTTTCATCCCTCTAAAACAACTCTCAGAAAACAGTTAAAATTCATTTTAAAATCAGAAGGAAAAAGTTCCATATATGTTGTACGACTGGAAGAAAATTGTTAACTGCAGTTTCTACTGGACATCTGACAACATCTACCACCAAACCACAAAAATAATTTAAGAAATTGAACATTTTTTACATGGTTATAGTTAAGGTCTTCATGCACTCCAAGAAAAATTCTTCTTTTAAATCTCCATGGTTATCAGCCTATACCTCCATCTCTGTAGAAGTAGAATGGAGATAAATTACTTAGGAAGAAGTTTCACACTAGTTATATTGGAACAATTCAGACAGGATTTTATTACCTTGTATTGAAGAACTTAGATGACTCTCCTTAAAAAGGAGCTTGGATTTAATTCTATTGCAGCAAGTACAGAAGCTGGGGACTGGGGAAGGAGGGTTTGCAGAACAGGTATGCTGAGTTCCTTTGAGGTTTTTTTAATAGGAAATATGGGAGTTAGTGATGAAAGCCCTGTGGAAATCAGTGAAGTACTTTGCTTTGTACCATCTGAGAGTCTAACCTCTTCTGCAGCTTGCAGAAGACAGACCAAGCCTGCCCTGCAATGAACTCAAACATTCTCAGCAGCTAATTGGTATTTTAAATACTCAATTATATTGACATTTTACTACCAAAAAAAACTAAACCAAAAAACACAAACTGTAAGGGACTAAAAGGAGTGCAACATTTTCCTAGTCAGAACAGATGCAGCAAAACAGAAGCAAGATGATGTCTGCAGGGGAATCCTCAAACTTAGCTCAGCTACCTCAGGCCTGATCATAACTGAACTGCAAATATTCCATTGCAGAAAATCTGCTCCAGACCATAAAATTCAAACAGAGAAGATATGTGAACAAACACAAACAAGCAGGAAACCACTTGGGAGAAGTTTTATTTTCTTCATGGGTTTCAGTAGTGTCGCACATTCCAGGCAAGAAGTCTGCAAACCTTGGCTGCTTTATCCCAGTACATGGAAATTTTTTACCAAAGTTTACCTCTGCATCTATCGCTGCAACTAAAAATGATATCTGTAATGTCATAACATTTCCTGATCAATTATGGACATTTCTCACCTGGTGCATCTTTGACATAGTCTGCTATATATATCTGTACTTTTTCTATCATTAATTTACTTTTTATTAAATAAGAAAAATTACCCTCACCATTTTCTTGTTCTCTTAGGTCATCTGGAGAACTCACTGAAGAACGCAAAAAAATTGTAATAAAGATTATTTTTCAGGAAATTAAAGCTTGTGTAGGATACAGAGTATTCCACAGGACTTAATTGTTTTTATCTACAGAAAAAACCTAAGCAACTAGATGGAACCTAAAGTCAGTTATTCATCTTAACTTCCAAGGCAGGAGAAAATATTTCTAGTTCAAGCACTGTATCTGCTGTTTTAACCACAGGATACAGTTATTTCTAGAAACAATGAAGTAACATAATAGAGATTTGTGCAGTAGATAGGGGTTAAAAAGGCAAATGTTATGAGCACCACACACTAATTTAATAACTAGATATATTTGAAACCCCGATAGCTGGGAAGCCAGAACTAATACATATAAAACACAGCATCCTTAGTCCTCAATTCTACACAGTTTGATATCTGCATCCCACAGATTAATTTGCAGCACAAGCAGTTTATTGTATAATATGCTGTTAAGAGCTATGCTATTGAGAATGTCTATGGAATCAAAGGCATTGTAAACTCACCAGCTGGTCTGAGAATCTTGGTAGCAATCTTAAAATACTTTCAGTGTTATGTTAAATTTCATATTTCCATATTTAATATTACTGTATATCTAAAAAATATTCAGATTTACTGAGAGTAATTGGAAGAGTAAACACTACAGAGAGAAATTACAGGGCAAGGCCTGGCCTTTTTTGCTTTCTTAGCGAAGGCTTTCAACCCTGTTAGAAAAAGGATGCAGACTTTTAAACTGAAAGTGGATTTTTTTTCCCCCAGAAGGATAAAAATTCTTTCAGCCCAAAAAATGAGAAAACGCTAAGAAACTGAAATGCTTTCACTTCAGCTGAAGTTCTCATATCTAAGATGCATTGCGAAAAGACCAAGCTCAGGGTATTTAAATATCAGCCAGAAGTAAAACTTTTCCATTCACTTCAAACCTAAATTCTGGTGCACTGCTACTGTCTGTGGCCTCTGTAAAAGATTCAGAAAGAACAAACTCCTTGTGAGCATTGTGTCACGTAGCTTTAAAGGATGTCATAGCTATAGAAGTTGTATGTTTGCACTCCTGTCCAAGCCTGTGGTTCTGCACTTTCATTTTTAAAGAAATATATAGGGCCTCTTCTGGCAGAGGATTCATGGAATTATTATATATTTTATTGAACTCTGCATGCAAAGAGATTCCAACTGTTGTTCATGGAATCCCAGGTGAACATTCAGTTCAAGTGACACAGTAACTCAAGCCTCTCCAAAAACAAATGGTTTTCATTCCCCATTAAGTAAGAGGTATCAGGACTGCTTGATAAATTTTCTCACACTTTTTATCCCCGTGAACTCAAGTAACTTCCATCATTTTAAAAGTGAAGCAGCATAACTTCATACCCATGTAATTATTCTCTCTCCCTCAGGTGGTCTTCTCTTGCCTGCCTGCCTGAGCTCACTCAGAGGCTTTTATGTGAAGATAAGGATCCTCTTTGATCTCCAGCTACCTCCTTGGGGGCCTAAGACATTTTTTTCTCTACAGAAGCACCTCGGTAATTTTGTTCCCATTGATGGTACAACTACAGTCTCCTCAAGAAACTTTATCTATGTTATTTTACTCTTACTCAAAATTTGAGCTGGGCTATATTTCATTTTATTATTTCAAGGCTACAGCAAATAAATTGATATTATGCTTAGGAGAATCAAAAGTGATGTATTTGTGTATAGCAATATAATTTCAGACACTGCTATCTTATTGCTTTAAGTCTTCATAGAGGCAAAAGGGACAGTGTACACAGTGTGAGAATGTGTGCCTGTGCTTTGGCTCTCAGATACCTGCATGCTCAAATTGCCTTGCTGGGTTTCCTGAAGGAAGCAATATGGAATTATAGTATTTAATTCTCCTGATTAATAAAATTTTCCCAAATGCTTTACTTTTTTTTTGGAAGGGGAAGTGGTGGGAATAACATTTAGGAAAGTGTTCTCAGTGTGAGTCCTTTGCTCAGTTTGAGTCCTGAGAAAAATGCCACTCAGCACATACCTAATTATTTTCAGATAAATTGGTGCATTTCAAGTTATTTCCTTCACTCTAAGTTTATACCTCTAATCATTGGTGTTCTATCACAGACGGAAAGCAAAGATAAAAGTAGCCTGACAGCTGAACAAAGACATAATTAGGAACCTCTATGTTCTTTAAACCATGTCATTGATGCAGAAATGTACAAATCAGATGGTATCTTCATAATGTCCCCACAACACTTTCAAAGTCAATTACTGTCACATTTATTTCAGATCATTCAAGATATGTCATTTTCTCACTCCCTTAAAAAAAAAATCTATTTTCAGGGCCACAGTTCAGTTCAGTGATTCATTAGCAGATCCTTGTAGCTGATGCCAAGCAAGACTTTCACACCTGTGGGGTATTTTAATTCTTGTAAATAATTGCTGTTTCTATTCAATTCAAACTCTATGCTCTTATTTTCAATCATCTCCAAATAATTAACCATGTCAACAACTTGACAACTGTATACCTGATGATTTTAAAATGCTATGGTTATATTTACCTTTTTGTACATCTTTTCTACAACTAACTTAACAGCCCTTGCACTGGACCTACCTTTAAAAACCTGGTCAGCGACAAACACACTGGGACTAACACTTTTGATGTGGTCTTCAAAAATAAAAAGGAACGCCACAGAGCACAGCAGAAATGACTTAGGTTATATTGGCAAGAAATAGGATTCCCCTATGGCCCTAAGAAAATATTTTGTAGGACTAAGGAAAAGTCACTGTAAATCAAAGACAACCTCCAAAAAGTGGCCTGGTATTACAAAAAGCTTACTCAGCCGTATTAAAAGAAAACACCAGACTTAAACTCATTTAAAAGGTGATCTAACCTCATTAGGCTCAATGAACTCCTGCTCTTTGCACAAATATTTATATTTTCTAATCCTAAAGACGTTTCTTTTCCCTGTTGCTGCACAAAACTCTCACAGAAAAGCTCACCATTTTTAATCAAAACGATGCAATCACAAACGACAGCATCCCGTCCTGCTCTGTCCTGTCCTTTCCCATTCAGTGTAGTTAGACTCTGTCCTGCCTTGTTTCACAGCAGTGTGACTCTGCTTTTGTCATCTCTAGAATGCAGGACTGCCATAGCATAACAAGTGACACTGGCTAGGTCATATTTTACATCAATAAAAGTAAAAAGAAAATCCTCTAATAGTTTTCTTCTGAATACTCACTCCTCCTCCTGCAATCCCACAGATTTTTGATTGGGAGAGAGAAAAGGTCAGTCAACAGGGAGACTCTTTTAAGCTGACAGATTCATTTTTTAGATCACTAAACCCAAAACAGTTTTAGAAAGAACTTACAACCACTAACGATAAAATATTTTGACATGATTGGCCCAGTGTTCCCATCGGACAAAAAACACCTTGAATAGTACATCAAGATCATCCACTACTTGAACCTGCTTCAGGTATTTATGACTTGAAAGGGAGATATTGTCAAGGAAGACAGGAATATGGCAAGATTAATTATGCCCTTACAATATTTTAAGTGCATTAAATGGGCTATATAGGCTGGATCCAAAGATTACAGTATTCTGTGAAAAGACTCTTTTTGACATGAAAGGTGCTATGAAGCAATTATTCACTTACTTGAAACTCTTTTTCTATTTGCAAAGCCATTCAGAGGACCTGTCACTTGCAAACTGTCAGCTCACTGTGCAAGGAGCAGGAGTTCAGAATTAATATATTTTTATTAAATACCTAGTCACACAGGAAACAGACTTGTTTTCTTCCATGAAAGACGTCCTCAAAAGAGTTTTGATAACTTTGCAAGCCATTTGTCATGAATGTGGCATGAAAGTGTGACAGCAGGAAAAGCAGATATTAATTAAGAAACCACAATGCTGTAAACCCATAGAAACCAAGCAGGCATACCTTCAATAGCCACAGTCACAACTGTAAAATAAGAAATCTGCAAGTATGAGCAGTCAGGTGTTAATTTCTGAAAAAAAAAACCAAAAAGAATCAAAACACTGCATTATCAAATATATGACTGTGCCACCAGATATTCTCATCTAAATAACCTTAGAGGAGCATTTTACTAAATTTGCAAGATATAATTGTCAAAATGTCCTTCCCTACTCTCTAACTGCATGTTCACCAAATTCCCTATTGATCACAATGGAATAGCAGCACCCCATTGCAATATAGCAATGATTTAATTAATTTTCAAAGCACAGTATTCTTGATGTAGCCATGAGGTTTTTGTAAATTTGAAACAATTCAACAACTGAGAGAATCTGAAAATTACATTTCATGAAGAGAACCTGACGATCTTTTGGTGAGCTCAAATTTTTCTCCCAGTGTCAGATAGTCTGATTATAACATTCAGCTACAATATATTTTGACTGAAGTAAAAGCCATATCTAATATGGTACAAATGAAAAATGACTCCTTTACCTTTCCATGTAGTCCCTCTAGTACAAATTACTTCATTCCACGTTATCTTTGGAAATTAAAGTAAAAGCAAAGAAGTACAAAGAGAATTTTCTCGCAATGTATCAACCAATAGAGCGTGGATACATAAACACCAGGTCTGGAGAGCTGCCCAGCAGATGTCATTTATGCACCAGAACCTGATCTAATTGTCAAGTGTGGTGCCTTAAGGCCTCCTCCTTGCTTAAGAGGGTGTGCGTGAGGACTTTGAGATCACAGTCACCTGACTGCCACTGTGACAAACTGTGCAAGGAAGCAAGGGCTCATCTGCCACCTCTAGAGCCCAGCCTCCCCCGAATCGCCTCCAAGGATACCTGGAACTTGGGCTAAAAGTTAACCCACCATGGTGAGATAAAGGTGATATATTTGTCCAAGAGCTGCCTGAGACTCAGGAGATAAACAAGGAATAAAAAAAATTTGCACACAACTCACTGTCTGAAATCCCTTTCAGCAGTTAAAACACATTATCAAAAGCATATTGATGTACTAGGCATATAAACATAGACCTGTAAAGCATTAACAGCTTAAAAATGTCAAATTTCAGACAAATGAGGTTCCAAAATCTCACTGGGAACATTTGAAAAACTCCATCATAAGACATTTTTAGACAATTTAATTTCAAATTTTATTTAGTTTTCCCTTAGTGACTGATCTTAAACACTTATCTGAGAAAAATTACTCTGATTTAAGCATAAGAACTATCAAGAAAGATACAACTTATCTTACAGGAAAAAAATTGTATTATAAAATTTAACTCAATTTCTTTTCAGCATCAAATAGTCCCCATCTTAATCAGTAAGATTATTTATCTGCTTAGATTTAAACAGATATCTTGTGTCCTACAGAAGCAGTGTATTAGTCACTGCCCCTTTTCTCCCAAGAATGAAGGAAACAGAAAATGTGCTGTAGTAAAAAGTCAAAACAGGAGCAGATGTCGTCTTTCAGATAGCTTGACTTTGTTTTTAAGTCGAATACATTTTAGTTTGACTGTATGCTTCTAATGCTGAGTTTGTCTCAATCGTTGAATTTGAAAGTACAAGTTTCACAGTGTTAAGTAGGAGAGCAATATTTTAATAACATGCTTTTAGAATACTCTCTGTAATTTTCAAATAAATACTGCAAGTAGCAATTGCAGTAATACAAGTTCTCCTGTTAGCAGTTACTCCCAAAGAGGAGCTCCCACTAAAGAGCAAGTTGCTAGATTGTTGAAATCTCTTCTTTGTGGTTTAATTTAATAACTGAAATGTTTTCCAGTGCTCTTTTAACCAAACCTCTCGAAGTTTTCTAATATCCATACATATGGAATGTAATTAGCACACTGACAAGACCATGGAAAATTATGAAGTAATAAGGACGCTAAGTTGAAGCCTTGAACTGCTCTCAAAATATTTTTAGCCAAGACTTTAAAAGCATAGCAGATCATTCTCATTTATACAGATAATGATGTGGTGAATTTTGTTTAGTATTTAAAAATATAAAATATCCCAAATCATACCACACTCAAATGAGGAGGAAATCATTTATAGAAGTCATACAAAATGCATAAAAGACCAGTTTCATATCAGCACTTACCAAGTTAGACAGCAAAATTTTAGGCAAATAAAAGTTTCTCCAAGATAATAGATGTATAGGCTTATAAGTCAATTTTTAACAACTCTCCAAAAAAGCTTTTTTTACTCAGGTCCTTTTTCCACTGTCTAAGAGAGAAGGCTGTACACTTTGTCACTTGACACAGAATAATGTGGAGAAAAAGATCTGTTACTGAGGGTATATGATGTATTTAGCACTTGCTGACAAGGATACAAAAACTAGAAACTGCACATTGGACCTCACTGAGTTAAGCTGCAGGAAGTGCAAACTTTCCAAATTGTAAATGAATGGTGAAAAACTATTAAACGCTGAAACAGCTTACCTCATATGGTGCATTTACCACTCTTAAAGAACTTAATTTTTTTTTCCCACTAAGAGTTATGCTTAGATCCAGCTCTCCTGGGGTAGCCTTTGGCCTGCTGCTTGGCCAAGGAATGCCAATTCCCATCTCTGCCCCAATTCTATTGTGTCATTTTGGAAAACAGGCTGTTCATTTTACCCAAAAGGATCATGACCTTACAAGTTCTTGAGACAATATATATTTTATGAAGTCTCTACCAAGGAATGAGGTTAATTTCTGATCTCTCTCCTCTCCCAAAAATAATTTCTATTAAAGCACTGCTGTGAGCATAACCTTTTTCCCACAACCATAAGCAACTGACTACAGCTTGAATAAGGATACTGAAGCAATAGAACAGTGCATAGAGCTTTCCTTCCTGGGATTAAATGGTGTTCCTGCTTATTTTTTAATATGCAAGTGAGAAGGAGGTCATCTTTTCTCTCTTGTACTATTGCAGTGCAGCAGTACATAGAAAAGATGTATCTTTGGCATCCTTAGGCTCTCTCAAATACCAGGTCTCAATAAGATTAGCATTCCTACCGTGTCCCATCACCTCATTATGGATTGCACTACTTCTACATCCAAACAGACCAGTTTAATTGGCCTACCTGAGCAAGAGCTGGCATGAAACGAACAGTTTTTGCCTGTTAGCTTTTGTCAAACATGGGATTACTCCTCCAACCAAAGGTAAAGACATCTACACTGCTAAGGCTTGGCAGACAGTCAGTTCCAGCACCCAAATGGGCTTGATAAGTACCCCCAGAAGGGTACTCAGAAGCACGTTTTCATTCTTCATAATTTAAGCACTTAATTTTTGATATTAAATCTTGGAATAGTTCTCTTTTCCCTCATCATCCTCCCAGATCTGCTGCAATTGGTTTGTTTAGAAATCCATTCCTACAGCCCCTAAATACCAGACAAGTTTCTTTTTGATAGTATTGCAACAGAGTAGAACAACATTTCAAACCCAACATCAAAGCATTTATCAAGACAAAGGCCTTCTGCCCTGCTAGGCTGTCATGGGAGCAAAATTCTTTTAAGGGTAGATTTGAACCAATGATTTTGTCACATGAGGACACACATTATCAGCTAAAAAGCATCATGCTGATTTATATCACTGACAAAGCAGACTTAGTGTGAAACTATAAATAACTTACTTATTAAAACTTCTGGCATAATTAGCAGGAATTTGTTTTTTTATTGTCAGCCTTACAATAAGAAAATATCACTGCTAAAAAAGGAAACCCATTTGCAGCAGATGTTGTCGGGAAGTCAGTTCATGTGCAACACTACAATCATGCAAATCTTGGTTTGTTCCTAGAAACGTGCACTAAGGTCGCAATGAAAATCAAAATGCTAAGATCAGGAAATCAAAGTCATGTTATTGCCCCTAGCAATGAAAGCTGAGGAATTACCAATGATCTTCTGCTGCTAGGTCTCACTGTTTCATAAGAAACAAGCTGCAGCTGAAAAATTGAAACACTATTATTCAGATCTTCCCTGTTCTTTTTGTGTAATTTAAGTTTCTACTTCACCAGCATTTTCAAAGAGTCATTATCCTCCCAGATCTGAAAGAATACTTTGGCTATTACTTTGGTTTCTCATGGCAAAACAGCAGGTGTTGAATGGACTCAACCGGCTGATGTGGTCTTTGAGAAATATCATTGTACTCCTAAAGACCAATGGAAGACAAGCCCATAACAGTGATTTTCTAGAATACAGATATAAATTTGAGCACCTAAAGCTACAAGTTTTCTCAACAATTTAGACTTTTGTTTTGCTTTGCTTTTTGATTACAGCATACCTCCCTCATGGAGGCAAGAAGCAAAGATTAGTCACATGCTGCAGCCACAAGAGCTGAAACTTGTTTAAAGAAAAATTTCAAAGGCGTAAACACATTGGAGAACTAACATTTTAAAATTTCCCATTGTGTCAGACACCCAATGTTACCTCTAGTTCTAAAGATATGTAAACAGTTATTAAAAGCCCACTTTTAAAATCTAAATTATATTTTAAATTGCTGTATACCACAAGCCACTAAGGACACATCACAAATACCTGAATATACAAGAATGTCACAGAATTTTAAAATTATTTCATTTTATAAAAAACTTGGGAATAGTTGAAAACAAAAAAAGTCCATCAGATACTATGTTCCATCAGTTTCGTTCTCAGGGAAATTTACTTCTGTTCCCTAGTAGAATAGAGTAGAACTGGATTCTTACAAGTCAGGATGCAATAAACAAAACACCTAGAATTGTATTTGAGTGGTCAGCATCGCGTAATTCTTGCAAGTTAGATTTTTTGCCTTCAAATATTTATTTCCTACGGTTTTTTGCACCTTCACCATGAGAAGTTTAGTCCCACAAGATTAAGTCCAAAGATTCAGCTGTGCTGAGCCTGTTGGCCAAACTGTTAACACCAGGCCTGTTTTACCAGAGCATTCACATCAGTCCCCAACAAAGACATCAGGACGAACAGTAGAACCTGTTCAGCCTAGGTGCCAGGCTTACCTGGAGGCAGCCAGTCTTGTCAGACAGCATAACAAAGTCAGCTGAGCTCTATCAGCTCCACCTGCTACACTGAGGACAGATTCAGCCTCTTCTTTGTGCTTGCAATGGTATTTCTATGTTCTGAACTAACAGAAATAGGGATTTAAAATACCAGCATTATTACAAAGCATGTGTTTAAAAGCTTTGCTCAATGCAGGAGAGAATGGGTAAGATATTTTAGGTTCCATCTGGCATTACTGGACAGAAAAAAGGCTATAGGATCATCCTACTCAGGGTCCAAAAGTATCACTGTAACTGTCATTTTATACAGTGTTTTCATTTTATAAAGCTCATGCACAGCTGAACTCTTCTGTTCTTCTCACCTTTAGCGGATAGGTTGAAATATACAATTGTGTAATGGTGTTAGTGACATGTAGTATTATATTTAAATATTACCTACATAAAAAACAATTTACTTTCCTTTAGAATTTACAGTACTAAAAGTAGCAACATGAGCACTCCTTGTGAGAGTTTTCAGGGATTTTTTTTGCTGCTACATAATCATATATAGTGATTTATAGCAATCAAAACAAGCCACGGACTTTGCCTGACTGAATCTACATTGTTGCAAAGAAAAGAATATGCCTAGGATCATTTTATTTACAGGAAGACATCATGATTTCATGATCTTTCCTGGTTTTTTCCCACCAAAAAGAAAAAAAAAGCTTTTTCTATCAGTTGAAAGTGCAATTGTAATTTTCATACAGTTTTGTTGACTTCTCTATTATTCCTTCTTTCCCCTCCCCCCAAACACTACATACCCTCAGACTCTTCTTACTGCTCTGCAATCCCCAGTGCTGAATTCTGCCATGAGTATCTGTGGTGAGTTCATCTGAGTCGTTTTCCTGACTGCTGACACTAAATCTAAAGCTGGCACTTCAGAATTGAGCTAAGAAAGATCCAAATAAAGTGTGTCATTCAAGATTAATTCCTCTCTGCCTCTTTAAATCCTTGAGAAAACATTGGGAAAAGAGGGAGGAAGACAGACGTGGCCCCAGTAAGGAAAACTTCACATCATTTTGAATCCTGATAATTGTAAGAGAAAAGGTATGGCAAGACAAGTTTCACTACAACCACATTACTAAGATCAATAGTTGCAAGTCAGTTTCTTGAAATGTGTTTCCTAAATTCCCCATGCTTCCTTCCCCTTTTAGGCATTAAAAATCTCTCTTCCAAAGCAAATAAAATTTCAGAGGAATTAAATGGCTTTATATTTCCAAGGTAAATACATAATTCCAGTGTAAATTTAGGATGACAAATACATAAAAGCAGCAATGCTAGAGGTAATGAAGATGATGGCCCATGGCAGTGCTACAGAGAAGGATATTCAAAAACATTCAGCTAAGTCCTAGTCCAGAATTATCCACTTCCTTGCAATTTTGATTAAGCAAGGAACACCACCACAAAATGGTTTTCCTCAGAAGAACCACATGATTGAAAGGAAGGTTAATTAGATTACAGCTTTAATTATCACACAATAATGGGAAGGTAATCAGTTTTTTCTCACTCACTGTCCCTTGCTTAAGGGATGCTGTCAGTCATAGCCACATCTCAGGCTCCAGCTGAGATCACATGGCCAGAACATTTAAAAAAAAAATCAACATCTGAACCAAGAAAAGTGCATTCAAAACCTTATGAAATCACAAGCAATAAAGTGCATGTCAGATTTTTGAAGAAACACACCCTTCTTTCCATGCAGTATCTACACTGAATGTTTGATGAACCTCACTTAAGATAAATCCAGTAAAATTCAATATGGTTATGATTGAGATGGAAATCAATCCTATTTCTCTAGAGCATAAACTGTGTTTGACTTCCTTGGTTTCTCTTTATTATTTTTTCTCAAAAAATGACTAATTTGAAAAGGATGACATTGCACAATTTGACAGCCTCTGCTCAGCCCCACAAAGACTGAGACCCAAACCTCACAACCAAACCTAAACACAGTCATACTTTTGCTGCAGTCTGCACTTCCTTTGATTTACCTCTCTACAGGCTGAACATTAGAGAAGCCCCAAACAACCAAAATGAAAAATTTCTCCAGATAACTCCACTGTGAAGAAACTTCCCATCTGTGTGATTGGTGTTGGATCGCTTGCACATGGCTCAACAATTGGCAGGAAAAGTTTTGGTACAAAGTCTAAGGGTTCCAGGGTCACATCAGTGAACACACAGACCTGCTCTGAGCAAGCTACTGGTGCTGGCAGATACCATCACTCCCTGCTGAGAACAGCTCCTTCCCCAACGCTGACCTCTGCCTGCCATCCCATGTGCACAAACTGGCTTGTGAAAATCATCACCAGGGCATTGTAATAGACAGCTTTATTTTAATGTGAAAATAAAGCTGCAGTGGAGAGGCGACAACTTAACACCCGCTCAGTTGGTTCTAATGGCAAGAACTCCAAATTCAAGCACATAGTTCTACCCAAATATTCACAGTGGCATAATGCTTGTTTACCATATTCTAACATCATTAAGTGGATTGTAACTCAGGCTGCTGTTGCACATTGAGCAGCAAGCACAAAGTTCGAAAGTAACTAGCATACAGAACTAACTATAAATATTTCACAGTATTAAATTCAGTTACTCCCTTTATTTCTGGAGTCATATGCTACACTAATTTTAAAAGCTTTATCTTCCATTGACATCAATAGCTCCCAGAAGATTAAAGAGAAAAAAAAAGGACTACACCAAATTGCAGTTTTTAAAGCTGCAAGAGAAGTTCATTCAGATGGAAAGGCAAATGTGTCCCACAGTTTTTCTCAACCCCATCACTAAAGACAATCTTTATTGTAATAGACTTTCACTGCACCACAATTTTTCTCATGCATAAAAACTTAAAACATCTGGGATACAATTGTATAGATGCAGATACCTCTCATTTCTAGAATTAAGATAAGCAAGAAAAAGCTAAAGTCCTATTGTCATAATTTTCCACTTCAAGGCAAACTTAAAAAAAATTAATGTGTTCTGATCAAGCAATTTTTCCATTTCATTTCCCTGAAATCATACTGTAGACCTCTACCATGATGACGAACCCCTTTTAGGTAGTAGGGTAAGTATCCCAGTGGCTATGTGCAGGCAAAAGTCTTCCTGTGTAACTAGTTTAGTGTGTGCAACTCCATGAACTCGGTAAAGAGCTCCTGTTTCTGGAAATTGGGCCATTTAGTGGCATTTTGGTTTTTTCTCACAGACAGTAACCAAGTTGGTGAGTACTTCTTATTCATGTACACTGCAAGTATCCAGTCTTCCCCTATACTGGGGTTTTTTGCATTTTCATATGCCATTTCTAATTTCTCTGGGCTCTGACTGAGTAGAATGTGTCTCAAGGGGAAATCCCTTCAGACCTTTGTTTTCTTTTCAGACACCTGCACTCGATGAGAAGAGGCAGCTGCAGTAATATTGGCTGTAAAATACTAAATAGTAATGGTGAGATGAGAAAAAGCTTGGGTTAAATTTACCTTAGCATTTTAACACCATCTTCAGTAACTGCCTCCTCCTAGCAAAGAGGAATACATATGGAATATAAGAGGTCAAAAAGTTCGGTCAACTCAGAACCACAATGAAATTCTAATCTTTTGCACAAATGAGTCACATTTGAGACTTCAGTTAAATAGCAGCTTGTTCAGTTCTAATTTCCCTGCTCCTGGAGCTACAATTATTTATATTTTCTAACAGGAATAGTTTCGACCATTATTGTGATTGCACGAATATTTAACTAACATTCATACAAGTAAGCTGTAAGCAGACACTACATCCATTTTCTGTCTACTAACCTAAAAACACAATGAAAAAATAGACTCCAAGAGAAGTTAAAAATTGATACAAATTGTCAGAAGCAAGAAAACTGTAATCACAGTTGGCATTCATCCTTCAGGTCAGTCATAAGGCTGTGGATATTGTAGCACATACAGCATATCATGTTCCCAACACCTTGTAGAACTCTGGCACAAAAGGCTGGTTTCAGGCATGTTTGCCAAAGAAAGATGGAATTTTCTTACTATTTCTCCAGAAAATGACTTCTTATCCAGTCTTTTATTGTTTACCTTATGAATCCATTTATTTTGTGGTGGTGTAAAGGAATAAGCTGACATGGCTCTCCACTTGAAGACCTGATTTCAGTTTTTGATGAACATCCATGAAGGTCTTGTTCATTCATCTCACAGTAAAAACTGGCAGCCTCATTGATACAGCTCACCTCTGTGGGGTGGTAGCAAGGCCTCCACACGTAGGAAGTCTACAGCCAATATGGTAAGATGGAAAAAGAACATTCCCTCCAGTAAGTCCTAACATTTACTGTAATAGTTTGTGTTATCTCCCTTGCCATTTTCCTTTTTGAGTGTAATATTATGAATAATTAGCCAGACACCAAGTTTATGGATGCATTGTTACAATAATTCTTTTATCTAACAACTGGCAATCATTTTCCTTGAGGCTTGTTCCTTCAATTTTTTGGGTTCCTAATCTCTTAACAATGATTCATCCAGCAGAGTCCGTTAAAAATCACACAAAGCTTATCTAAGGAACACCAGCTGCCCCTAGCTGCATGGAGTAGTAACACAATATTGCACCAATCGTATATGATGAATTACATATTAAATTTCCAGTACTCTATAATATATAAACCAACACAGAATTACATTTTCACAACAGCAGACCTTTCTTAGTGGAATTCGATAAAGCATATTTCTTTTTAACCAACAGATTGTAATAGGGATTTGGAGCCCCTGAAAACTACCAGGCAAGTCACAATCCATTATTTCTGTTTATGGGGAAAAACTACCCTGCAAGACTTTGGTTTTTTATTTTGTTTAGGGCTATTGCCACAGTAAAGAGTGTTGTGCTGAGTGTACTCACACACTTTCAAACTTTCCCCTGGGTCTCCAAACAGCTGCACTGCGCCTGTTCCTACAGACAAAAATACCTGTTTGTTCTAGGTATGATTGAGAATGGAATGGGACACCTAGTCAGGAACACGGGCCACCTTCATCTTCCCAGTGCACTGGTGTACACACCTGGCATACAGAGAAATGCCAAAGTTGGTGTGTGTGAAACTTGCCACACAAGACTTGACACCTTCCTAAAAGCACTGGTGCATTGGTTTGGGGTTTTATAAGTTCCTCTTTCTTGTCTTTTACTCTTGTGCAGCAAACTTGGATCAAGTAATTTTATACACCATAAGGATTGAAATAAAGGCTTTTTTCTTCCAGATCCTCCATCCAGGAAGGAAAGAGGTTAGTGACTTTTCACGAAGGATTACAAGAGACATCAGATAAGACTCAGACAGTGAGTCAGAAAAAACAACCAAATAACCAGCAAAGTCTCTCCAGTGAGAGATTTAATTAGATATTTCATGAAACCATAAGAATTCAGTGAGACCACAGAACTATTTAATTATGAATTATAGGTACCACCACCAGGTAATCTGCATGTATACAGCCAGGACTCCCAAAGGTAAGAGAAATTCCCTACTCCATATGTGGCATTTATGCCAATAAGAAATGGGCATAGTAAATAGTAATTTTTTTTTACTAAATAGTAATTTTCTAGGTTTGCTTTCAAGTTCTCTTCTTTGTACACAGAAATATTAACTTTTGTGAAGAAATTGAGAAATTTAGTGAAATGGTTTATATAGATATGGTTTCATTTCTTGGAAAAGCTGCTGCTTAGGAAATTTGGCTCCCTGCCTTACTCTAAAATCAAGTCAGGCCACAAAAACGGTAATATTGGTAAAATTGCAGATTTCCAAAGAAAAGACAAAAAATGAAAAATAAAAAGGGAACAAGCAATATTGCTCACAGAACTTTTGCTCCATTCTCCTCCAGTCTTGCAAAGCTCTCACTATTGTTTGAGACAGATGAAAAGATGAGAATAGAAAAATTTTGTTTAAAAAAATAAATCATCATTCTAGAAATTAAGTTTAAAAAAAGCATATTTTATGTTTAAAGGTTATTCTTGAACTGAGAAACAGTTCAAAATGCTTTAGAGTTTAGATGGAACATATATTTCAGAAAGGTTAATAAGTTTGGTTCAGATTCACAGCTTCTGAAGACAACAAAAAGCCTCCCAGAACTTAATTTTGAGATTGTCCCAAGTGAAAACTGGTATTACACTTCTTCCCAGTTAGCAGACTTGATGAACACTAATCAGTGAAAAATACAAAGCACAGGTAGGTAACATGAATGACACACTGTATGATTTCCAAGCAAAGCCAAAGAGCTTTGGACTTGAGCAAATCCTCCTGAAAACACTGGGCTGAGTTCTGCCTTGAGAAGGAAACCCTCAATGAGCTGAGCTTTTTTTAGGTTAAGATTTTCACATAGCTTTAACTATTAAGACATTCCATTTCACCCTGCCACCTAGGGCGATATGTAAAGAGTTTGTCAGTCTAAGCACTTCATGCACTGTACGTAGGAGAGATGGTAAAAGGGGTAGGACATTTCTGCTGTCTATTTTTCTGTACATTAACTGATGGCTAAATCCAGTTGACTAAGCAGCCCTTCACACCAACATGTGAGTGGGGAAAGGTTGCAAAGATATGTAGAAACCACATATGACAAAGGCCTGCACTGATGAAGGATAAAGAGAGAAGAAACCATAAAACATGGTCGAGCTTCTATGTCCTTAAGGAGAGGAGATCTGCCCTGGAGAGAGCTTGAATGTAAGGTCAGGGTTCAAATGACTGGGCAGGAGGTGTAGTTTAATCCCAGCTGGCAACTAAGCAGCACATAATCACTTGCTCATCCCACACCAGCAGGATCAGGGAGAGAATCTGAAGAGCAAAAATGAGAAAACTCATGGGTCGAGTTGAGAATATTGCTTTGGTCAGTGTGAATCAGCTGTCCTGTGTGTCCTTCCCAACTTCTTGTGCACCCTCAGCTTCCTCGCTGGTGGGGTGGGGTAAGGACCAGAAAAGACCTTAACTCTTGTGTTCAGCAATAACTAAAACATCCCTGTGTTATCATAACTGCTTCCAGGACAAATGCAAAACAGCCCCATATCAGCTACTATGAAAAAAATCAACTCTACCCTAGCAAAAACATGTACATCAGCTACAAAAATAAAAATAACGTTTCAATGAAAATGTTTCAGTGCTGAGAAGTTCATTTTGTTTTATAAAAGGATAAAACAGGCATTTTCCAGAAAGTCTTACATAAATTTCAAGAGAGACTGCTGCAAGAGCAGCAATCAGAACTTGGTCATTCACCTGGATCCAGATTTCCCATACCTTAACAACTTTTGCTTCTTGACCAGAAGCAAAAATACAGATCGGGGTCACCAAAGCCCTTGATGGATACTGACGTTATTAAGCCCTTTGTGATGAAAAGGCTTTCACCAAAAATTCCCTGGTGTTTTCTATTTTTAATTGACTTTTTGATAGCTTTCATAACATCCTGGTACTATCATGTTTCATCTCAGACATATTTGGTTTCACTTACGTTAGCAAAAATAAGACATCTTTTGAAAGGACCAGCAGCCTGCCTTGTCCACATCGTAAAAAGAGGAAATCAGTTTGCAGTTTAAAAGAACAAACAATGAAGACATGAACTATATTTTTTTAAAAATTAAATAAAAGGCCTAAAGGCAACACACTGCCCCCATTTCCCATATTTCTGTCCCATGATATGAAGGTAAAAGGCCGCATGACAAAAGCTAACCCTCTTCTGCTATTCCCTAATCAAGACATATATACAGTACTAGTACTGAACACGTCATAAATTAAAGATATCAAGGTAGTCATATCTAACTTTCATAGAAATTTCCTCATAATTTGTTTTGGGCTTAATTGAATAATTTTTTAGACTTCAGTGCTAACAGGTTTTCTGAATAGTAAAAGTAAAGAGAAGCTTCCCCAAGTATAAAACACAGCAAACGCTGTTTAAAAATAACATTCCACACAAATTTCCTTTTTGACAACAAGATCTGGTTTTCCATTTATATGCTAAATACATTAGTAAATGTTATTCATACCCTGAAATTATGAGCACAATACTAGTATTCAGTCTCTGATCACTACAGTCAATCCCCTGCAATAAAACCTCGTGGCCGTTGTCTGATATGGCCAATGCCAAAGGAGTTGCACCAAGATAAATCTGATTAAGCATCTTTAGTCTTCAAATATTATTTCAGTGAGGACACTGAAATGTGTCTGCATAAAACCAGAGTTTATGTCTAAAAGAAAATACAAAGTAGACAAATAGTTTAGCTAATGGACAAACATTAATTGAGAAATAAATTAGTCATGATACATTTGCAATCCACCTGCATGCATAAAACATTAAGAACACTTTGAGCAATCAAAACAACCACGTCTGTTTAATAGTTCACTTGTTCCAACTATTACAATCTACCACCGAAAGGTAAAAGCAAGAAAATATTGTTCTTGTATACTGTAATATTTAGTGCTCTTCTAGGTCCCCCATTTTTTGCAGATGTGCATAGCCACAAAATCTCGAAATATCTGCAGGCATTTATTTTGTTTTGTTTCATACATAATATTCCTGAAGCAAATGCAAGGAAAAACTGGGGGTTTATTGTCCTTAAAAAAATAATCCAGTAAATTATTAGGTTCACAAACTGGTCTTACAACCACAGCCTATCTACCGTAATCAGGTAAAATAAGAAAAGGAGGGGTCATTTCAGAGTCCTTTTTTTACTCCCTAATTTCTGAGAATTTGAGAGTGTTTCTAACAGTGACCACATCAATGGTGCCATCATTAAGCAATATTAGGAATAACACATACACAAGACTCCCATTTGGGAGATGATTCTCAAATTTACCATCACTTGTGCTACATTGAAGTACATTAGTCTGCATTTTTAATACCCATTCTCGCTGTTTCAGACTTGTTCTCAGTAAAAAGGGTGCCACTAACCTCTTTCAATGTTTCCTCCCATTCTGAAGATATTACCATGGCCTTAAGGCATCAACATTCAGCTGAGTTGGCTAAAGACTACTCAGGAGTGCCTTTGTGTGCTGTAATTACAACTTCTCCCTGCAATGCAGACTCGGATACAAAATAAGCAATATGAACATGGTACCTCCACACCTTGCCTCTAGCTCTTCTCTCCCTGGGAAGTATTTGGATTTATTCTTCTAAATGCAACTCAAAATTACTCTTTCTGCAATTTTTGCACAAAGGTTGAAGATAATGTAGTTTTACAACTGCTGCAGGCAATCCTATATGTTCAACAGTTAATTTGTTCAGTCATCCATAACTATTTCAGCCTTATTCAACTTATCTAGACCTCTGTCTCCTTTGCTGTACCAGAAATGTGGCTTTGTTACATGAGCTGTCCCAGAACACACAGTGGCATTTCAGAACCTGAAGATATGGGGCAAATAGCACACAGCATGTGAGTTTCCTCAAGTAATACTTGACATGGCAACACATGCTTGTAATTAATGAATGCCAAACTGGAGAGAAAAGAGGAGGGTGTTTGCTCTGTTGACCTCGCCTCTCTCATAACAAAGCCAAAAGTCATCACCATGAATACTTTTGTGGAACTCTTCACATTAAAAAATGGTGGCACACATTATGAAGGTTGGAATGTTTGAGGAGAAATGTGTCATTTCCCTACCCATCATAATTCCATCCCTATTATAACAGTTCTGAAGGCTTTTGTACATTGTCCTAGGTTACAATGTAAAATATCCCAGAAGGTCTGTATTCTATCTCCATCTTCATGAACTGGGGCAGGGTTTTCCTTGCCTCCTCCCCCGGACCATCTCCTGTCAATGGGCCATTAACACCTTTCCCCATGAGTCACAGAACTCCCTGCGGGAGCCATTCCTGTTTAATGGGTCATTAAGGACCCACCCCATGACTCAGAATGACATCAGCCCATTGTGAGAAGCCCCGCCCAGGGGGAGGAGCCAAGCATTCCC
>VXBU01003851.1:283595-301251 GCA_013400315.1 Bombycilla garrulus
GGGGGTTTGCATTTTTTTCTATTCTAAGAGAAGCTCCTGCCTTCCTTGGCAGGCACCTGTCTTTCAAAACCAAGACATACATCCAAACCTATACAAATGTATATATTAAATACACATTATATATAATATGTACATATTAAAATGCACATGTGAAACACATATGCCAAATATCCTGGGTTATGTACACTTTGACAAAAAACTTCACGCACACAAGGATAAAGTTTTACAGGTACATTTCTCCAGCTTGGATTTTTCTCAGAAGGGAATTTTATAGCTGACAGTTAACCTGTTTGAAAGAAGAAATTTTCTGCAGCAAGTGTCACCAATTATTCTTACAAAGCTTTGATCACCAGTCATGGTAATACAAATAAAGATGCACATTTTCTGATTGCCATGCTTCTCTTTTCAGACTGAATGAGGAATGGAATCCTCCAGTTAATAAATGAACAAGCCATTGGCAGAAGACTTCAAGACTAATTCTTCTGGCAGTTCTACAGGAGCAGACACAGAATTTCTCTCCTCTCACTTTGCTCTAACCACAGAAAAACAAGCTGCAAAAAAGTTCAGACTGCCTTTACAAATTCAATAGCTTTGTGCAGCTTTTATCTTTACACTGTGGAAACACTAACAATGAACTGAAGAAATATGATGATCTAGTTCCAAGCAATGAAATTGGTCTAGGCTGTACCTTTAGCAGATTCAAAATATGATTTAATTGCTCTTTTACCTTTTTTACTTTTTCTGCCATTTACTCAAGGTATTCCCCATTTTCCAGGATTAATAAAGATAGCTTTCACTGTGCTGCAGTGATCCTCCAAGACAGGGGAGGTGAGTGTGCATGAGCACTATCTTACTGAAGGAATTTCTTTCTGCAGAAATCCCAAAAAGGCACCACACACACAACTCCCAGAGGACAGTGCTCTTGAAGGTTCTTGGCAGTAAAATCAGTCATCTTCAAACCCCTTTACCAGCCTTGTTTCTTCCAATTCTTTACATAACTAAAGATCAGCAAGAGGAAATTCTTGAAAAACACATTCCAAGTGACATTCTGGTGATATTTAAAGAATATTTTAAGTTGCAACACCAAGAATTAATTTCCTGACAGGATTAACAATAGCTGCATATTTTTAAGGATATACTAGCTACCAGGGCTAAAGAAAAAAGAGCATAGTTGATTCGCAGTATTCTGTACCTTTTTCCCTATGAAAATTTCCTCTTGGATGAATCCTTGGCTAAAATAATTTTATTGGATAAAGACAGCCAGATGGATCAACAAGCACTAAATATGGGGTTATTATACACTGATCTGACTAACACTTTATTAACCTACAGCTTTATTAGTCTGATTTGGAAGCTTCTCAGGAAACAGTCAAGACTTCCCCAGGGAGCAGCAGTCCAGGACTACCTGACTCCTGGTTTTCTTTCTAAACCAATGCTGCCCCCATCTGGGAGTACAATCTGGAATCTACTGCTTACAGCACCTTGGTCAAATATGCATTAATTGTATGGATAAATTTACTAAAAATTTATATCCCTGTATAATATACTTAAATTCTTCATGGCTCAAAAGACTTCAACTCAAAATCTATAGACAAGTGCTTAAACACTGTTAAGAAAATGGATACATGCACACTGATTAAAGATAAGGTGACCATACTTTGGAGCATGTTACCAATAAGTAACACTAAATATTTTTTATCCCAAATTTATTGAAAGCAGTTTATTCTATAAGAACAGAACCATGTTTTGAAAGCACAGAACGCAATTCCATTTGCTCCTATATATAATTGTGGTATATAATCAATATAAAACCATATTTGCTGATATTTTGTGATCTGTGTTAGCATAACACCAAATTCAATCAATGCAACGATTAAGTCATAATGGCTTACAGAGTTAAGCATTATTTCCTGTTTGTAGTTTCAGTGTATGAGCATGACTTAGTAGCTGGCATGAATGTTTATCAAAGATTTCCTCAAGCAGGAATTTCTTAATAACATACTTCAACATATGTATCCTAGAGCTGCATATGAATTTCATGCTTATTCTAATTTATTCCTTTCTTAATTCCCCCTACATCAGCTAAAGAGCCATACATGTTATTCAGAGAGCTACAATGAGTATTTGAAGAACATTGTAGATGAAACTCAGACCCGAGTTTTTAACAGTCTTTGGACCAAAATCACATCGAAGATCTGTTAAGTTACAAATACAAGTTTTACCAGCCAGACAGATGATATTTCAGAGAATGTTGAATGGGACAAAAACCTTGTGGCTGACATAAATGAACAAAATATGCCATTTTACCAGGTTCTGTTTCTTTCCCATGGCTCTACCTGTTCAAAGTAGGATAATCACTCTGTGCATGAACTTACAAGAACTCAAGTATGTGTGGTTTGCAATAAATATTTTTATGCACTGAACAAATATTTAACTACCCATGTTGAGCACAGTGCATACTGCATAAAGGGCAGTAAAGGAAATCAGGGAAAGACACAAACCCTAGCTGTCTCTTGCAAAGTGGGTACAGAGTTGAAGATCAAACTCATTACTGTCATGGTCCAAACTATCTCAAAGGACTGCAGATTAACAAAATATTCCCTTACACTGATATAGGCAGGTAGATTGAGGTCTAGATTTTTCCTAAACCCACTGCATACCTTTGATGTATGTCTGACATCTCCCTTCTGATACAGTAAGCTCTGGCAGAGCTTAGTCTGAGAATGGTCTACCCAAAGATGTAAGGATAGCCATGGAAAAATGTAGTAATTTTTTGTACAGAACTAGACAGCAAAATACTGGATCTTGAATATTTATACTGTGACTAAACCACTGTTACAACATATTTCTTTTGAGTCTCATGAAAACCTAGATTTTCACTGCAGTACAAGCGCATTTACAGCTCTATTCTAAAATCTACATAAAGTTTACAGCCTTTTTAGTAATACTATGATAAATATTTGGTACCACATTATAAAACAGCAAACAAATGCTAATTTTACCTTCTGTTCTGTGCTGCTCTAATTACTTCCCTTAGGAGTTCCACCTAGCCTTTGTCACTTTGATAGCACTAACTTTCAGAGAGAGACAGCAGAGCAGCTAAAGGAGATGGATGAATGTAAGTAAAATCTTTTAATCACCAGCATGAATGTATGAATAGCATCAGTGTGATTCTTCTTCTAAATAAGGTGTCTGTGGCTTCAAATCAGACATTTTTAAATCTTAAAAATACAGTGAGAATCTGAGTTCTGACTCTGTTTTAGACCTCTTCAAAAAAGAAACAGGAAAAAAATCACAAAACCCACCCTCTTAAATACTAAAAGTGCAAGCCCCAAAGAGCCAGCACCAATGCAAAAGGCAGTCTTTCACAGAGAATATGTCCCCCTTACCATTACCATTGTGAGGTCAAAATTACTGTGAATATGGGTAAAAATCAATGTCTCTCTCTTCTTGCCACTCCTCTGTTCATCATTCCAATATAATTTGTTTAATACGACCATTAGTGCCAATCTCTACTACTTAACTCAGCTTGGAAGGGGCTTTTGAGGAGAAGGAACACACTTCAGTAGTATTAGATGTCTCTTGATGGAGTTTGGTACCATGAAATTACACTTCGTTAGCAAAGTAATTATTCCCACCTTTACTCTCACACCTCCTTTTAATATAGTGGAGGATCACAGAAAACCACCAGAGCAGGGCTGCTGCAGTCAAGAGAGAACTATCAATACAAATCCACTTTCCCTACATACATAAAGCAACAATCTTCATACTCTAACTGAAATAACTTATTCATAGGTTCATTTTTAAATGAAATGTAAAAACCTAGAAAGCATCAATATAAATTATTTGGGAAATAAAATTGCATTTTACTTCTATAAACTCTGGGCAAATGGATATCTCTATAGATAGTGTGTGTTTCCTCATAAGAAAGATTTGCATTCTTACTTTTGTTTGGATTCTATACATCAGATTTTTGCATGTAACCATGAATGGTGATTTATACAAAAAAACAAAGCTTTGGAAAAACGATCTAATCAATAAATTAGACAGCTAAGCATCATATGGCATGATCAGAGACAGTACATATTAATCTAATTAGGAACTTTTGTATTATGTACCCACAAGAATACTATCTGTCATTTCTTGTCTTCTGAATCTTTAACCGAGCAACCTAACATTATTTTGAAGTCAGCCATGCTGTTAACATATTAATAAGCAAAGATGTGACTTAACAAGTACTTCATCTTTTCACTAAAAATTTGTCTCATTGACTTCATGTTTTAACACAATATAATTATTTCTTACAAGAGGGTCTAGTAGATAAAAGATCAATTTGTTTCACGTCCATGCCAATACTGCCACTCATCTCTAGGGACAATTTAATCTTTTTTATGACAAGTATTTTCAACAATTGTTAATACATCAAAAGATTCTGAAGAAGAAACTGAGTACTGTAATTAAATACAATTAAATCAACTGAATTGATTTTAATCAATAAATTAAATATAATTAAATGAACTCATCTTCATTAAAGCCAAAAATACCCTCACTTGGGATCTCAAAATACTGATGTTTTATAACCTTTTGAGGGATAGTCTTTGGCATTCTGGTTTCTACTCTAGTTCAGTTCCCCAGAAGACAAGCATTTATAGCTAATTACCAACCTCAATCGTACTTGCATATTATTTTTCTTAAAACATCCTTTCAAACACTTCTTCCAAGATGAAATTCACTTTGTATTTTCAGCTTGATCATAACTGTAAAATGCACTTTCAAAATACAGATTTTTATGGCAATGACTTAGTCATTTCAGAGTTTACAGGTCTCTGAATGAGAACTGGGATGAAAAGATCTGACTTAGATCACTGCAAGTAAGGTCATTCTCCACTATCTGTCATATCCATAATCCCAAAGTATGTGAATCAGCATCTTACATTCCTTTCCCTGAGAAAGACATTCTGTTTTATCTGTGGTTGCACAACAAGACCACACACATCCAGGGAATCAAATCGAATTAAACGCAGCCCTTGAGCTTTCTTCTCTTTAAATTCATCTTCTGCCAGTTTCCCTGCACTGACCACTGGAATATGCCACTGATGCTACTTCATAGGACCTCTCAATAAACCTTTAGAACAACAAAATCTGTATCCATTTTTTCCAACAGCCTAAACTGCCGTACTGTGTGCTTAAAGTATAGCTTTCAATGTGTAAAACATGCTATGCAATCTAGCTACCTTAAGATACTTCCTATTAAAAACCAATTTATCTTCATTCAGCTTTTGAGAAAAAACATTTTTCCTGCTATGACATCACAATGAGATGGCAAGTGACAGATTAGGATTCTGTCTGGGAAAAAAATGAAAAAGCTAGAAGAGATAACGGTAAAGATAGGAAAAGTTTTGGATGCTATTATCTATGCAGATTTTAATGTATCTAAATGTAGCTTATTTGGGGGGAAAAAGGTGATTGTGACATGCTCCTCTTCAGAGTCTGGAAGTCTGGCACAAAAAAGCCATCAAATAGAAAGTCAAACTCGGGCTAAGTTATCTGAGTCTGAAATGGTGGGCTCTTGCATTTCTGTATACTCACAGTACAAAAAGCATTTGGTGAGCCAGATTACAGGTATTATACCAAATATTATCATATCAGAGGATCAAGGAAACAGTTGTATAGAATTCAGAATCTCTTGGCTTTTCCACATGAGCCAGGAGAAAAGTCTTATCCTCAAGTGGAAACTCTGAAATGTTTAAGTATCCCAAACTGGACACTTTCAAACGTCTCCCAAATATTAGCTTGAGTGGGGCCACTCACAGGCCAAATTAATCTGAGGTAAATTGAATGGCCATAAGAATTAACAGTAATGAAGAGAGGTGAAAAGATTTCACATCTGTTTTTGTAGGAGCAGAAGCAGTTATCCACTTTAGAGCTAGCCGATGAAGCAATATTTATTAGTTTTTAACAGAAAGTAAGGAAGAAAAATTGATTTAATATCATTTTGATATAATTGACTAAATTTTTAAAGCACTTCATTGGTATTTAAGGGGAAATACAAATGAGAAAATAACACATCCAATTAGCAATGTAATATTAGATACCAGCCTTCCAGAATACATCGGTAGTATTTTAAGTGAAAGCAATCAAGAAGAACACTTGGAATTATCTTGTGACTATGATTTTTATATATTCTTATTGGGCACACAAACCAAAATTACTTCTGAAAAGGAAACATGAGAAGCAGGGAAGGAACTCCATCTGTCAGGCTCTAACAAGTTCTTAATCATTCCCTTCCTTGAAAGAAAGAAGTCTTGAGAAAACATGTAAATCAAAGTCATGGTGCAGCCGGGGGTAGTACCACCCATATTAAAAAATGGATTAAGTCTCTGCAGATTTAATCTCTGATGTTTCACTCAGCCCTTCACCCTCCTGTCCTGTGGTTCCCCATCAATAATGCCCTCTTGGCTAACTGAAGTTCCAGATACTCCTCTCACACCTCCAGTGGTGAGAAGTCACCAGGCGTCCTCAGGTTCAGCCAAGCAGGTCACATCAGCCCTCACTGCCGCTCAGGATCCCACTGGGGTTTCTCCTGTTCTAACAGGAGTGATCTCACAACCAAGAGCCCGGTAACATCTCACAACCGAGAGCCTGATAACATCTCACACCAAGGGGCATTTCAGCCGACAGCACCACACCCTAGAACAGCCCCTGGACACGCTGCATTTTGGTAAGGAGGTCTTAAGAATCACACAGACCTATTACGGTCAATTAGCACCTTTAGTATGCAGCACAGAATCTGTGGCTCAAATATGTTAGGGTGTGGCTCCCTGGTGTGTTATTTCTAGAACGTGAAAATAACCCTAAGAAAGGCCATGGAGTAATTATGAGATGCAAAAATGCTTCAGTTTTAGACCAAGTCCTTCACCTTTCTTTAAACATATTAACATGTAAGAACTCTGTCTTACACTGATCCATGCTAAATAGTAGTTTCACCCATTGCTTAATGGCTTCATTTTTATCCTTTCTGAAAATCTGACCTTGTCCTGGAGGATTCCCTATATTTTCACTTAGTTTAGCCTCTTTCCCCACTTTCTCTACAAGAGTTAGTGCCATTCTATGATACCATGTTTTCTGAAATATTTTTGGCTTATTTTCAGCCCTAGAATACATGGTTTTGTTTCCTGAGGCAACCTCATTAACTCATGAATATATTTAGTAAGCATGTTCCCCCACTGCACAATCTAAGTCACAAACTCCACCCTGGATCCAATGGGACTGAGTCACACATCCTTTATCCCAACTTTCATTACAGAGTATTGGTTTCTGCATGACCAGGCAAAGCTGGAAGCATCTAAATTTCATTTGTGTTCAAGGTTATGGTTTGGTAACTAGAGAGAAAGGTCTAAGAAAAACTTGTCACAGTTATTGTTCTTTGCTGCACAAAAATCTGTTTTGCTCCTCCTCAGGTCCTATTCTTACTTTCAGCTTCAGTACACCTCTCTCATATCTCCGAGTTATCTTTCCAAAGCCTCGACACGTATTAAGATACGTTGTTCTTTTATGATTTGTGAAATCTTATGCAATATTTCTTACAAGCTTATTTGATTAAATTATAAGTTCCTTCCTAGGTTCAAAAACATCACAGTACTGTTTTCCTTCCCAGTTTACAGCCTAATTTACTCTACAGCATGCCGATTTTCAATGCTTTTTCACCATCCTGCCAGGATGTTCTGGCAGTCTTTTCTTACCATGGTGCTCCATTATAAAACAGTTTCAGTTAGGAGTTCCACCAACTTAAAAAACTTTGAGCAAGTCTCAAATCTTGCAAAACATTTTCAAGGTTCATCCAACTTCTTTTTGAAATCTCTCTCAACAAATTATTTCCACAAAGCACAGCATCATTACCATTTCTTCACCACAGTTTGAGAAATGGATTGTGTCATTCTATTATTAAACAAATCATTTTCCATAACTTCACTGGCTTGAGCCTACTTTTATTCTTGATCCCTCTCCAATTATTCTTGATTAAGATACTCAAAACTTTGTTATTCCATTCTCTTTTTCGCCTACTACTTTTTCTGCTTCCAACCCTGAAAATGGCTAAAGAAAATTCAGTGAGAACTGATACCAGAAATAGTATTACTCTACCTACAAGGAAGCTAACAGTCAAAAAAAATCAGAGAAGAAATTAATGTCTCTAGCCCCCAGCTGCTAGTGTTTCCATCCAGACTGTTCCTTGCCAGTCAATACATACATAAATGCCACTTTCAAATAAGCTTTCTTCAAAGAAAAGTGAGCCAGCCAGGAAAACTAAAAAAAAAATCTGGTACATCTTTCAGGCCCTGTTCCAATGCTACTCACCAGCACTGCTTATGCAGCACGAAGGATGGAATATGTCTCATTTCCCTTCAGACAGATCTTCAGCAGCTGAGGAGAGGATTTCTGCTGGTGTAAACCCCACCACCCCACTCTGCTGGGGCCTATGAAACCACCACCACCCTTTCGCCAATTATTCCCTTCCATGATCTTGCAGAAGCTCAGAAAAACCAGTCCTGAACAACACACAATGCAAACACCCTGTATTTCTTTTCAGGATTATTACCTCCAAGTTGCGCACGGGAAAAAGCAAAAAATGCTTTGTTTTTTTGCTGACTTTTCACTCTAAGAGGGCATGCTGAGCAGTAAGTCCATTTTAAATTATGCTTTTCAACAGACAGTGTCAGCTTTGCAGAAGAGAGTTGCACTTCAAATGTAGGTCGGCAGAAGGTAAGACTGCATAGGAGGATCACCACCAAGAAATGAAAGCAGACTAGATTTTATTCACTGGTAATTCTAGGTAAATGTAAATATGATGTGAAATTACAGAAAATAATGAAAGGAGCATTAAAAGTTTGTGGACTTCAAGCAATAGAACTGCTTATACAGGAATGTTTTACCAGCAAAATATCTATTCTATTAAAATGTGTATCTAGCTGCATTTTTAATACTTTTTAATAGTCTGTGTGGTTCAAACATCTTTTTTGCTGATCTCAGAGAGCTTAGTTCATCTTTTTGAACAAGAGCATAGAAAAGAGGCTGTCTGCTCTAGGAAATAAGAAAAATATTCTCAATTACCCTAGGAAAAATTGCAAAACAAGACAGATTTTCATCAGCTTCCACCTACAAACAAGTGATAGAAGTTAACCTGCCCATTCTACTTCAATTATTTAAGCTAAGGAATCAAGTAAATAAATAATCATTTAAAAAGCTGTTAATAGCTAGCTACTTAAAGGGACAGCATGTCCTATAACACAAAAACAGCAGGATGACTGTGACATGTTTCTGGGCACCCACATATTTTATTGCTGCACAGGAGAGAAGCAGGTAAATAAATCTTCCTTGTGGTCAATGACTTAATGATATGGGTTCACATCTGGTCTACAACCCCACTGATTAACTCCAAGTATGATTTTGCATCACATTTTTGTGTATTATAAGGAGGCAACAGGAATTTTTCCATTGTTTTCATTTTTCAGTTCAACACTATAACCTGAGTAAACACAGTCTCACAATGTGCATCTACAATAGCAGAAAGCTAAAAACCACACCGATGTCCTAACCTCAAAATGACACAGAAATACACTGTACTGGTTTAAGCACATTCTATGAAGTTCAAGTGCTCTTCCTTGTTATATTGCACTCACCCATACTGATGTGCTCACCCTAAGGTTTGACATGGCTAAGCCAGAACCATCAGGAAATAGCCTTGGCAGTGCTTTAAAGGGGGTATCGAGTCCATATCCCCCTCCAAAACCAGAAGCAAAAATACCTGAACCATTCTGAGATGCAAGTATAATCTCTTACATCCCCCTGTAGGTCCAGAGCTTCCTCAGACATTCCATCCCTTAGATTCACAACTTACAACCAGAAACTCACCCTGATTAACTTGTACTCTGCCCACTGCAATGTAAGACACAATGAGGAAAAAGAGAGTAGGACACTGAATTGGATGAGCTTGAAGTGTGAGTGCTTAGCTGAGATGTCACATAGGCAGTCTTATGTTAACAATATTCAAATCATACACTCACCATGCATCACTCTCAGTACAGATTTGAAGGCTTCCTGTATATTTGCCAGCCTGCACTTGCCAGGAAAAATGGAAAATAAAATAAAAAATTAAGATGATTCATTCCTGAGAATCTACTAAAGAAATAATTTTAATTGCTCAATAGTAAAATAGCACTGCAAAGTTCTTGGTCCCGACAGACCTTCCTCTCAGCTCACTATGAATGTCAATGCACCATTCAACCTGAAAATAGGTCAAAAAAGAAGAGTTCTTAATTTTTACTGCTCAGAATTAAGCAAATCTGCTTAGATTCCAAACGTTGCTGAACAGATGCAAGGAGAGACATCCTGCACCAGTGTTTCTGTAAAGTAGTCTGTTTACAACTAGCATGTTTTTCCATGTGAAAACAATCAAATCCAGAAGATGTTGCTTTCCTTTGGAAAGAACCAATTTAAATCATCATGGACAGTGCAAACTGGCAGCCCAAAAAGAACTTACAAATTTTACCCAAAGAAAAAGAACAAAAGGAGTTGATATGCAGTCAGAACTTAGATTTTGCCTGGGAAAAACATCTAGCTAACACTGACTCTGGAAGTTTTATTAAGTGTTTTATACTAAACTCAGTGAAATTCTTGCAGGAACAAGACATTTGTGTACACAGTTATTGTAGAGTTGGTGGCAGTATTTCATGTTGTTTTTAAAGCAGAATTAGATTTACCACTATTCCCAGCTCAGCTCTCGCACAAGCTGTACGGCAACTGAGCCTTCAGCGAGGAAACATAAAACCACCTACAGCTTTGAATGTAGCAACTTTAATCCACACAAAGCCAAAAATCAATTTTTAATTAGTGAAATAGCTTGAGAAATCATGTTATACTATGTTTGCGATCTTGAGGAAGTTAAGAGCAAAAATACCATTGACTTTAAAGTAAATAAGGTTGAACTTGGCATCCTCAAGTCCTTTCCCAACTAACTTATTAAAGGCTGGGTCTCAATGAGGCAAAAACTCAATGTACTTTTATAATCATGTTCTCAGCTGAATGGATGTGATATGATTGAAAAACACTGTTTAGGAGCAGGCTAGAAAACCTAAAGCCACATTAGCTGACCAAACTAAAGAGAAGACTATTTAATCATATTCAGTTCATTCAATTTTGCTCACAAAATTGAAGGACAGACTCCTATCTGCTTATGAAAACATACCCCAACTGTTTAACAGTGGCATGTTCTGTTAATTCACTAGAAAAGAGTGACAAAGCACAGAAAGCTATGACCATATACTGCATCCAGAAAGCTATTCTAGCCTGCTATACACCCACAGATTTGTTTTTCATCAGCATTTCATAGTGCACAGCAAAAGGCAGGCTACGATGAATAAAGGAGTCTATGGGTTATTTATAATTTTGGTTAAAAACTGAATTTCCTGCACTTCTAAAACTATAAATACTATTTCACTCAGTGTTAGTGGACTACCTTTACATCTCCATTTTGGATCAGGAATTTAATAGCAATATGCCAAAAAGTAATATTTTAAGATACAAATTGGAAGTAATGTAGTAAAATAAGTAGCAGTAATACTCCCCAGCAACCAAGACTCAGTGTTCTTCTACTTACTGTCAAACAGCCAGCAATTTTTGCAGGAAAAGCTAACTGACTTAGAGAAACCACATGTTAGGAAAAACTAATCTTTTCTGGAATATGTATTTTAAGTGAATGAGATCAAATAAAGTAAATAAAAAGTGAAAAAGCAAGCAAAGCATATACTGGCTCCTACTCTTGGTCTGGATCTGTATGTGTCCTCTACCTGATGTACTCTTTTGTAAAAGACAGAAATAATTACCTTCAAGTTTCTCTAGTCCACTAAGGAAATAGAAAACGGTAACCAAAAGGTCTGGAAAAGCACATGCTTTAGTAAGTGAGACTCTGTAAGGAAAGGATCAGCACTGGTCCTAGAAACCTGAGAAATTGAGACACTTCATTTTCTCCACAGATGCAGGAAGCAGGGTACAGCAAGGATGAGAGGCAGGGATCAAAACTGAGCTCTTGCTGGAACATACCTAAACCACAGTAACAAGCCCACAAACCTATGGGTGCTAAATGCAGGGTGTCTGGTGAGAAAAAAACTTTAGAAAAACTACAAAACCACAAAAAAGGAGAAGTCATAGTGCTACTGAAGAACAATTATCATGGGGGCGTTGTTTTACATTTGGTAGAGTTTGGGTCCTGTTGGGTTTTGGATGTTTGTTGGTTTGTTAGGTTTTTTTACAAATTACCCTCCGAATTTCCTATCATTCATTACAATCAGAGATATGATACCCTGAGGGACTATGGATGTAATAATCAATCAGAAAATCTGGCCCAATCTCTCCTCTCCCTTCCCAATATCTTTCAGAGAAAAGTGAGAACAAGTCCATAAAGGATTAACATTAGCTTTAGGATTATTTTCTCTACTTAAAATTATCATACCAAAAATAACAAGATTTTTAAAAGCAGGGAGAGGGGTTCAAGAGAAAAGAAAAAACTTCCTTCTTCCCATCTCTTTCCAATCTCAGAGAAGAGAAATTGCAACCAATAACTGAAAAGCCTTAGAAAAGACAATCTGGCTCCTAAAATGAAGGGACACAACCCTTTCCCTGGAGTCAACAAAAGACTGGTCAAGGCACACTGAGTTGAGCTGCCTTAGGCTTCATACCCAGCTTCGCTACAGACATTTGTGGATGGATGCCAAGGCAATTATTTCATCTATCAATTCCTATTTATAATTCAGGCTATTCAATAGTCTGCTACAGGAACGTTTCAAGTCCTGTGCTACAACAATGAACTAGGAGCACTTGAAGAGTTGGTGTGAGACAGATAAGGGCTTGAGTTTAGAAGGCTGTTTAAAAAAAAAGGATAATTTAACTCTAAGGAAACAAAAATCATTCTACTGCAGCCAAAACAGGGAATAGAAGAACTACTTAAATTTCAACTATTTTCAACAAAAAAAGGCATTTGTTCATCCTGTCTTGGTTCAAAGTAACACAACCCCGAAAATAATTTTTATGGGTTTATTTACAAGGATGCATTTAATTTGGTTTTATTTTTTTCAGAATAAAAAGGGAATTCTGCCCTGTACTCTGGTTACACCAAAGTCTAAAAGAGTCAGTTTATTATGTTAAGTATTCCAATACCGAACCAATGACATAACATGGGATGACACCTCTGTTGTTCTACACCTAAACAATAAATGTGGCAACTAATACAACCAGTACAAAGGCATCACTTTTTGATAAGCACAAACAGTTTTGCAGCACAAATATTTTTGGTCCATCACCACCCATAGTAAGGGAATATCTTCCAGAAGTTCATGGCTCCTTATAATCCATTGGTCACAGTTCATGCTCCTTCAGAGAAACAGAGAAGCTTAACTTCACAAAGTGTCACATAGAGATTGCCATTAAATTATACTGATACAGAACTTCTTACTTTAATCCTTAAAACATGAAAATAAAACACAGACAGTGGGATCAGAGAGAAACTGACTCTTGTGCCAGGAGACAAAACGGGCAATTCAGAAGACAGTGGTATGTGAACATACTAGAGACAAGATTTCCTCACAGCCCCCACAAAACAAACAGACCTATAAGCCTAACATTGTTCAGGAATATAGGTGTTATCACACTATTTGATATTATTTAGCATGACAAATTATGACAGCAGAGGAGATGCAAAACTATGCAAACATGTTCCATCACCAGTGAGAATGATTACGTTATTTCACGCTTTAATGTGACTCGTATTATAGCAGTCTTGAAACAATTGCTAATAATATTTTATGTTTCATTTATCCTGCATTATTTGTTTCCTAAAGCATATGGTATTTTTCAGGTAGGAGCCCTTTAGCTCAAAGCTGGGATTTCTAAGTTGTGTACTTACCAGTTCCATTCCTCCTTGGGATCCACATCCCATCAATAACAGTAAAAATAAGAAAACAATTATTTCTTTTATGAACTTTCAAAGTTAAATATATTTGAACTGGAGTAATTAAGAGTATGTTACTCAGTCCCTGTACACCACACAATTCATCAGCAGAAAAGCTCTTTTGTTTCCATAGCTTTAAAGACTTCCAAGTCATTATCTCCTTTTCAATTGCTAGTTAAACAACCTCCAATACTGCATCTATAAAAGATAGATTAGTACTGTATTACATGAGAAAAATTTAAGATGTTCCCTTCAAAATTAGCTGAAGATACATGAAGTAAACAATAATTTTTAAAAAATCTATAAATAGACATCAGGCTAATAGTTATTACATTCAGTAATTTAGCATGATGCACATGACAGCTTCGACCTCCAAAATAATTTAGTGCCTTGAGCTGAGATTAAATGCAGAACATTAATTTTTCCCTCTGGTTGTCAAGCCAACCAAGAGGCCCGTCAAATCTATTTAAATTAAGCCTGCATCATGTAATGATATTAAAGGGGATAAAATATTAATATGGGTCTGCAGTAGAATATTGGACAAAGTAGCTGCAGTAAGGCAGCTTTAATTTACTACACCAACAACCTGTCTCTATGTTGAAAGCAGGATTTAACGGGCCAAAGGAATACATATCTGAGTTTATATGATATGCTAATTAATAATATGTTACTGATTTGAATTGCTGAGAATATTTAGCAGTATTACATAGAATAAAAAAGTTATGATACCCAATGTAATCCTCCTGATGCAGGGAAAAATAATATTGGATCAAAGTCATGATGTCTGTGTGTGTCTCATAAGCAGATATTATTTCAGCAATAGCAGTATGGCTGCATCCATTTATTGCCAGCAATGAAATTTCTTCCTTCAGCTAAAGAATGATAAATGTCATTCAAAACTCCAATATTTCATAATATAAAAAGGGATTGAAAGGGTAGGTAGACTCCCAGACCAAAGACAAACAACTCTGAATATTTAGGCTATGGGTACTTTACAAGAACAGTAAGGTTTCTGCTGTCATTAGAGAACTACTCAAGAGAAAGAATAGCAAAAGAGAACAAAATAAAACAAGCTTGTGCAGCTTCCCAAAAAAAACACTAAATCCAAACCTTGCAGATTTAGACATGTTTCATTTGAATGACAAATGGGATCGGTCATGTTTACAAACACCATAAACATCCAGAGTATATTCAATACCACATTCTTCCACTCCATCACAGTTACTTTTATTTCTTAAATTTCCAGATCATTTACTTATCTAACACTTGGGATCTCAACAAGAATGCAGAATTGAAAATATATCCTGTGTCACCTAAATTCAGAAACAATCCTGCACACTGCAAGTTTGCAAAGGCATTGCTGATAACTGAAAAAAACTGGGTCAAGGCCCAAGTCCACGTTATTAAGAGTACACAGTTCTTATTACTGCTTGTTCATATGATGGTGTGCCTCTTCTGCAAAGTCATCTTTCCTAGAAGAACTTAAAAACTAAATAGTGAAGTGCTGATCTTAGTGCACTTTACTACTAATCAATGGAAAAATTGAAAAAAAAGGCAAGTGAAAAAAGGATGTATAGAGTGCTTCAAATAACACATGGCGGGTAAGGAGAAGGTTGAGATTTACCAAGGCAGAGTGGGCACAAGATGTTGTCTGAGTAGGATGTGAAGGTATTTGTAGCATGTAGTTATCTCCCAAATATGAAGTTTTTTCACAAAGCCTGTCCATCAAGCCCAGTCAAGGTTGTGAATTGCATTTAACTCAAAGTCAGTACTCTAACAGAGTAAAACACTGGGCTGTGTGCTATTCCTTAAACACACATTCAATGCAAGCTCATTCAGCCTTAGCACATTACAGACTCAGAACTGATAGGTGAGAATGCTCAGGGTAAGCTGAATATCTAATAAATGGCCTGTCCTAAATGACTGCTGTAGAATGACCTCAATGAGAATTTCACTGGTGTGCCATATTCTGTGTCAGTTCTCATACCAGCTATTTTTTTCCTTTTTGTAGTGTTCATCCATTCTGCACTGAACATGTGGCACTCATGTCATAGCCATGCCACAAACCCCTCAAAAAATCCTTTCCCACACACAAGAACAACATAAGGTAAGTGGTTATGAACACAGAGTTTATTTATGCCTGAGCTGACAGCTTTAATTCAAACTATCATTTTCACCAAAGGAGATCTAGACTACACTAACCTTCATGCTGCAAGACCAAATAGTTACAACTTTCATTCCTGTGTTCCTCTAATGAAGGAAAGCCTTGACACTATTATATTTTGGAGAGTATTGGTTAGCTAGAAAACCAGGCACTTCCCACTATTTGGTGGGACATGGAGGGCATAGGTCATAATTTACTAAGGATTCTCCTTGAAATCACAGAACAGCATTTTAGCAGGAGACAGGTTGCTACTTAAGAGTAGAATGAAACTAATTAATCTGAATCCATTTTTCAAAGCAAACGTTCCCATTTAAAGGCTGGTAAAACCGATAAATACTGAACTACATGTAAAAATACATGCAGAAGTTGTGTATTTCTGTATATAAGATGTGCTGGGACTTGACATTTGTTTGCTTACAGCATTTGCTTGGGAATTTTTGTAAGCTGACTTCCCTGTCTTATTGCCCACCTATCCCCTGTATTTTGCATATAGGCTCTTTTGTAGTGCTTAGCATCTTTAACAAATTAAAATTAACTCAGCTGTGGAACATAAGAGGTGCTATGAGCATGTAGTGCCAGATATGCATAAATTAAAAAATAAAACAAGTAAAAGGGAAGGAATGCAGATGATACCTAGAGAAAACTAGGCAACCCACACAGAAATAACACACCAGCAAAAGTCCAGAAATAAAGGAAAGGATCAAGGTAAAGGAGATTTCCAAGCTTTCAGATGCTAACTTTAGGGCAGAGCAAAGACACAGGAAAGACACATACTCAGCACAGAATTACCTCAACCTTCTCCAAATATTTACTTCACCCTCATGCTCTGGGGCAGAATCTGTTCCATATATACTTTTACCACTATATCACCCTACACTTCACATTTAACTCCTGTGTAAAGAGAACAACACCTACATAGTAAAAGAAAAGAGAACCATTTGCTTGTCAATTTGACATCATTGTTAAGCAGTAGGTGGGAAGGATACTTTCAATTTTCTTGTAAAGTTCTGCTTAGCAATTTTTATACTGTGAGAACATTTAACAGCCCTGCTTTCACTGAGCTTACATTTGAACATCAGCACTTGCTCTCTGTGAGGGTTCTCCCTCCCCAGTGCCATGCAAGAGGAGCACAAAGCTGCAGTGTTTTAAAGCCATCTCAGTTTGAATCCAGAGATAGTGCCAAGCTGTGTGCCCAAAAGCCACCGAAGAAGAACAGGAAGAACTGAACCACAAGTTGCAACACACAGCACTTTGGCTGTAGAGAGCAAGGACTCAGCAAATTGCAGTAAATTATCTCATGAAAGATGATAGGCTTTGTCTCCAAGCTTAGCAGACTCTTGAGTTTACATTTTTATAACGAGCTACTGGAGTTGTCAGTCTTGCAAAACCTACAGAAGACACAGAATTTTTATCTGCACCTGCTTTTGGAAGGTGTGAAGTAGGTCTTGACCTGCTTTATATCCTGGATGATTTCTGGGCATTTTATCAGTTGA